>VSMD01107828.1:0-196781 GCA_008750895.1 Mirza zaza | reverse complement strand
GGTGATATAGCACATCTTATATTTTCCTGGTTAGAGCTGGAACCCATACTACTAAGTGAAGTATCCCAAGAATGGAAAAACAAGCACCACATATATTCACCAGCAAACTGGTATTAACTGAGCAGCACCTAAGTGGACACATAGGTACTACAGTAATAGGGTATTGGGCAGGAGGGAGGCGGGAGGGGGGCGGGTATATACATAATGAGTGAGATGTGCACCATCTGGGGGATGGTCATGCTGGAAACTCAGACTTGGGGGGGGAGGGGGGGAAAGGGCATTTATTGAAACCTTAAAATCTGTACCCCCATAATATGCTGAAATTAAAAAAAAGAAAAAAGTTGAACTCAAATCTGAACACAGCATGGGCAGGGTGAATTTCTTGCCAGGAAGCAGTTGTGGGGTCAGGGATGGAAAAGCATTTAGATGCATCAGAAAGGTCAGTTCAGCCCGAATTGCCCTTCACAGGACTTGGGCTGAAGATGAGCAAAGATGAGACATCACCCTGTGAATAATGGATGAGGACCCAGATCAGATATTGAGGATGATCAAATACCAGCCATGGGGAGTTCTTGCAAAATGGACTTGGCAAAGTTCTTCGTTAAACCTTGGCTTTACAGGTACACGAATGGGCCTAGGGAAAGGTTCACAAGCCTCACTCTCATTTGGCCAAGCAAGGAATCCTGATTGCTACCCATTACTTCACCTACAGATGAATTCAAAGGATCATTAACCTTGTCTCATTAGGAATCTCCACTAGATGGGACTTAGAGAATGTTGCCTTGCGATCTGAGTTGATGGCCTTAAAGCGGTCCGTCGGTAGAATTCTTCCTTGGTCAGAGATGGATCATGAGTCTTCACCTCTAGGGCACTACTGAATTGAATTGAGGTCATTTTTGGACCCTTCTCTGCCGTACTTTATTGCTGATGTGTGTCCATATGGGGGTCATCTCTATGCAAGAGACAGAGATGGCCCGGGTAATGTTTCTCACCATCTGTTCTGGTGGAGTTAATGCTCCCTTTTACCCTATGGAAGGCATGCTCACTGGCTATGGGTGCATGGGCTGTATCAGTTGTGGACCTGGGTCCCAGTCTTTTCCCCTTGCTCCCATATGCTTGGCACTCTGACATCAGGTGTTCAATCTTTTCTGCCATTGACTCTGGGTAATCAAGGGTCTGGCAGTCTCAAAGCTGTATGTAGAGCTGACCTGCTGGTAGTTTCCATGTGTGACAGGAAAAGGAGGCATTTCCCCTCTGCCCTGATCTTGGGATGAGCTCCAAACATGGTTTCTTAGAGGTTGACAGATGTGTCCCGTCTGTGGAACACCCCTTACTTTCCTTGCTGTGGTGAGATGGTGAATTGAGGATTTTATCTAGCTGGAGAAACTCCTGACTTGACATGCTGCTGTGGTGTAGAATCACGATCGCTTCCATCCTCCTGACATCGCAGCGTATGTGCCCATGGCAGGTACTGCCGGTCACTTTTACTTGTAAGATTGGTTTTTGCAAGTGTGCGTCAGGAAAACCAAAGGGTTTCAATTGAAATGGTCCCATTCAAATATCTTAATCTTTCAGTCCAAATGGATTAAAGATTTCTCCCTAAGTTCTATTTTCTTTTTTTCTGAGCTCTCTAGCATCCTTCAGAATCAAACAAGATTTCAACATTGTAAGATCCTGGTCTGTTGTAGCCCTCACAAATGGCAATTAAGTGCTGAAATTGAGGATTGAATTCTACATTCCTTTTAGTAAAGATAAGTTATAGTGATAGAACTGTTTCCTAAACCTGTAATAGAAAGTAACTGCTCTGTTCCCTTCTGCTATTCCTTATGCTATTTTCATCTTCAGGAGTCAGATATTCTATTACTTCAACACTCTCAATTCCCATTGAAAAGTCACATATGTCCACAGGTGCTAAATATTAGGACAAAAACACTTGTGGTAATCTGTCTCCAAGTGGTAACTTCTTGGAAGTGACTCCAGGAATTGAGGATGGCAAACCAGTGATGAGGTAGACAGCAGCTGCTGAAAGAAGTGGGGTTTGTTACATAGAGTTCACTGGGGGTTCAATTCTACTGAAGTCTGAGAAAGAGGATATATCTGTCAATGTCCCTAGTTGGGGACAACAGTCTAGTCAGTCCTCCCTACCTCTACCTGCCATGATCATTGTAGTTCTCCTTTCCTCCTAAGGGGTTTCTCAGTGGTGAGAAGTGGCTCTATAAGGAAAAAGGGCACCAAGAGGGTGAGTGTGTGGCTCTGGGTGGCTCAGTGATTCTAATCAAAAAGGCAAACCACCTGGATGCTTCCTTCTGCAGAAGTATGTTCTGAGTCTACAGAAACTTACAGAATTCAGCAATTGGTAATGAACAATATAATAACAAATTTCATTATATTCTAGGGATAACTTTAAATCTTATGCTTTTTTCTTCCACAAAATAGGTGGGGTTGTGTGTCCATATGGATCCTTAACTAGACCTACCTCATCTGTCACAACTCGCTTCTACACACCTTGAGTTCCAAGATGACTGAAAGACACTGATAGCTCATTCCTCAATTGACAGTAGTGGAGGTCGGCAGCTTTGGGTTTCCACCTGTGTGTCGCAACTTCCATCACAGGTTGGCCTTCACTGCTACATACCTAAATGCATACTTAGGCAGAGTGGGATCTGAAATATTTTGTCCACATGTGGTCTTACAAGGGATGTTTTTCTCAGAGCTCATAAGAATGTATTGCCTTGGGTCATTAATCCTTTTCACACAAAAAAATTTTTCTGACATCACTTTCTCGACTTCTGGTGAGTTGGAGCCTAGCCAGTGTCATATGCTTCCTCTAGTAGGAGCTGCTGTCAATAATGTGGCTTGGTTTTGCCCACTTCGTTCATGTTTGCCCCCAGCCCAATTGCATTCTCCAGGCTACTGTCGGGGGAAACCTAGGCTGCTCTTTGCTTTACCTTCCAGATAATCTTAAGTGACTATATGGAGACTATTTCCAAGGCATTGTTTCGGAAGGTCCAGGTAAGGTTTCTTATCATTTCCTTTATGGTACAGTGTCACGGTTTTACTCTAGGAGAGCCCCACAAGATGTGGATTGTGTAGGCCTTGGTCACCATGGGTCTCTCCCTGGCCCCCACATGCATGGTTCTCAGATCTCAGTTCAACATTCTATGCTGTGGACTGATTGGGCTGTGAACGCCTGAGGTTGGGGGCCTGGCAAGTCAATGCTATGTGCACAGCTGAACCGCTGGTAGATGCCAGGTCTGACAAAGGAAGCATTTCCTCCTCTTTGCTGTGATGGGCTTAAGTGGAGCTCCAGTTTCCTGCAGGATGCTGACCCAGGTTTGTTCTCTCTATGGAACATCCCTGACTGACTTGCTGTGGAGAGAGTTGATGGTGAATGGAAGGATTGGCCCCGCTAGGAAACCTCCCTCCTTGACACTCCATTGTGAAGAATCATGGTGTTTAGCATTCTACCTTTCTATAAAATCACAGGAAAGGTGCCTGTGACACATGTCACACATGATTCTAACTTGTGACTGGGTGGTTTCCATGTGTGCTGCCTTCTGTAAAGTCAACAGATTCCTTTTTGAAACTGTTCTATCTATCTAAACGTCTTAATCCTTGAGTCCTATTGGAATATTTTCCTAGAAAGGAAAACAGACCATGTTTCAACACTTCCTGTTCCTGCGAGCTGTCTAGCATGCTTTGAGAGCAACATGAAGAATTCAACATGGGACATACTTGGTCTGTTTTGTCACAAAAGTTATGAAGTCTTAAGTTTCAAATTCTGGATCTAACTGTATATTACAATTAATAAGGGTAGTAGTTCATATTGATGACAGTTGTCCAAATACAGAAAATAATTGCTACATTAATTCCTGCCATACTTCCTGATTTCAGGGGTCAGACATGCTACTATTGCAACAAGGAGGTCCCATCCCTTAGGCTGATCTGACTCTCAGATGAGCTGTACACACAGGAGCCCACATTTGAACCTCATGTCCTGTGACGTGGATGGTCTCCTGAACCCAAATGGCGTTAAAGTCTTGTATCTTTTTCTGTGGTGCACATTAGGCACCAAAATGAGAATATTTGAGTGACTGAAACAAAGACACCAGACCCTTATTCTTCCTCATTTTTGCCTTTTCATTTTCCTGATACTTCTAGGTACCAGGAAGTTGATCCTTCTGATCTTGAGCCACCTTTATTCTATTCTCTCATATTTTGAGGAGCACTGTATTTTAAGTGTCTTATTTTCATCTGTTAGTGACTTCCTACTCTTTGTGAGTCTTTGGACAAAGGGGTCTGTAATCCCCCAGATGAGAGACATGTCGGTGTGGTATGCATGTTGGTCTTCCCAGAAAACACATCCCTATGTGTCCAATTGCACAGAAGTCAGCATCTGCACCCCAAAGGAGTGGAAGGGTGGCTCAGAGCTGGTGGATAACATCATGTACAAATAAGGTGGACATTTCTAGACTTGCTCCAACTGGTATGCGAGTTTGGTCATGTTCTTCCCTGTGATGCTGAGTTCTTTGTCATGAGCTCCCAACTAAAATACCTTACATACCAGACCAAGGATGCTTAAATAATGTCTTTTCTATGTTTGTTACCATGGAAATCATGGGCAATGACAACATCGTGGGTCAAGTGGAATATACAGAAGTTTTGATATCCCTTCCTGGGTCACTGTTAACTTTCAACTACATTTTTCTTCCTGGGTCCTGTAGAAATGTGGGTATTACAAATGGTTGTGACGTGGCTCCAAGAGCACTTGAGCATGATACTGATGTTTCTAAAATTTGGGTTTGTGAAAAGGACATTAGCAAAATTTGGAAAAACAACCCTTTCATGTTGCTGAGCATTCAGCAGTTTCTGATAGAGAAGGGGAGAGTTGAGAGAAAAGGAAGGACCATAAGGTTTGAAAACAATTTTTCCCAGTTAGGAAGGTGGCATCATTCATGCCATCTAGATCACGTGCTTCCTGAGAATGGGGATTATGTCTCACTGCTGAAATCAAACTGTTCCTTATAGCTGCTTACTAAGTTTTCATGCATTATGGGATAAGCAGACACAATGAGTCTCAGTAGGAGACATCCAAATTGTATCACTTGTGTCACTACTTTTACCCGGTGTGGATGTGCTGTGGCGATGTGTGAATTTCTTGTCGCTGGTATGACTGCTCCTTCCAGGGCCGACTGAAGGTGCCCTGCATGCCCTTCTGCAGCTGCTGGCCCTGAAGTCTTGAGCAGGAAGAACTGGATGACCAAAGGGATGTTGCTGGAGATGACTTTGCCAGCCCCCGAGGGAGAAGGAGACTAGGAGTTATGAGAGATTCAGCCATGAAGTGTCTGCTGAAAAACTGTTAAATGGATTACTAGTATTTAAGTCTCAAAGTTTTGCTTCCTTCCCCTTGTAATTCTATAACACGGAAATTGAGTCCAAATTTCTTTTTCTTGGTAAAATCTCTAATGTCTTTAATTTGGGACTCAACAATCCTATTGAGGTGAACAGACGCAACAGTTTCTTGTAGGCGTGTTAGACCATATCAGTCCCTGTGTGGAGTGTATTGGCAGCTGGCTCTGCCAGTGCTATGAGTTCCTGTTTCTGGATACTCTCAAATTACTGTATTGCACAAATCCTGGTAGTACTCTGCCATAGTACCGATTTTTTTCCCCCAAATTATTTGTCCTCCCAGAAACCTGAATGCCAAAAACCTGAAATGGTTCTCACTTGGGTAAAATGAAAGTGTTGGCTACGGCTGGGCTATGCTCTTGTTGCTCTAGCAGAAAATGTGGTTCTTTCTCTTATGTTTAGAGGTCCCTTGTCTAGTCACTCCTAGACTCACCTTTAAATTCATGGGTCCTTTCAGAGATGAGTGCCCATCTTAGGTTTGCTTCTGAATCTCATGTGGACTTCTTCCTCTCCTCCGTCTACTTTGTAGTCTTTCCTGATGACAACGTCACTGATTGGCTGACCCTAAGATTCAGACATGATCTGGGGCCCTTCATTTCCATGTTTCCTGGATGACCCTGGCCATGTCACACGTTCACAGGTACTAAAAGTAGGAAGAAGCCATCTTTGGGTTCATTAACTAGCTTCTAGTTGGTATTTCTAAAACAGTGATCCTGGGAAGCTCAGAGGAGAGGGGCTGGTAGATCAGTGACATGGTCGGAAGGTGGGAAGGGCAGCCACTGAAGAAACAGTATTGACTTGGTCACATACAGAGGAGACAGGGCTTCGGTCTCTCTGGGTTCTCTGTGGAAGGAGTGGAATATATCACAGGACACCACTTCCTGAGGACAAGTGTGTGGTCACTTACCCCTATCTCAATATGCAAGGATCATGATAGTTTTTCCTTCTCCTGAGGAGTTAATGTCCTTCAGGTGCTTGATGGTGTTTCTGCTTGAAAACAGCTGACCATGAGGGTGAAGGTGTTGTCCATGGCAGCCTGTTCGTTCTAATCAAATGCCAGGCCACCTAGGTATCTATTACAGCAGATGGGTGGTGTGGGCTCAGCCTACTGGAGTACTGGAATAACAGAACAAATGTAAAAAAAAATTGATAACTTCTATCATATTCAAAAGGAGATCTTGTCAATTGAGGTCTCCTGCTTTTTTCCTCCTTCAAAAATGGATGGAGTTGTATGTCCATGGGTTTAACCTTCCTTACTTGTGGGATCCCCCTTACAGGCCGTGAGTTCCAAGATGACTGCAGAAGATACTTATGACTCATTCCCTCATTGAGTGTCTTGAGGATAGGTTTTAATGCCCACCATGTGTGCTGAAATGTGCATCTCTATTGCCACATTCCTCATGTTGAGTGGGAAATCGGGTCTAAAACTCTTGGTGTATAAGATTTACTGTTCTCCATTCTTTGAGCTGATAAGAATGGTGCATATATAATTTTCCTTGGACCAATTAATGCTTTTAGTGAAAAGCATCCATTCTCCTCTGACATGTCCCTTCCTTAGGCTTCTGTATTTCAAGGAAGCCTGGTGAAGTCATGCCTTTTCAGAAACAGCTGCTGAATGTGCCCACTTCTTAACCTGGCATCTAACCCCCATCTTTTCAACCACTGTTAAATACAACCTAGGTGACTCTTTGGGCCTTGCATGAGAATGTCTTGTACATTAATTTTGGACCTTTTTTTATGTCAGAGTTTGGGATGGACTTAGGTGGGCTTCCTCACTATCTCACCCTTCTGATAGGGATGTTTGCTCACTTAATCCCCTTGGGGAGATTCACTGGCTGGGGATTACATGGGAAGTGTTTATTTTGGGTCAGGATCACCACTACTTTCTCCCTGGCTGCTTGCAGGCATGGTTCTCAGTTCTCGGGTATTCAATCTCTTCTGCGTGGACTCCCTCTGGGTAGTGGAGACAAGAGTTTAGGACTTGGCAATGTCCATGCTCTATAGAACTAGTGGCATATCCCATGTCCGAGAAAGGAGGTTTCCTGTCCACCTTGATCTCAGGTTGAGCTGCCAACATGGTTGCCTGGAAGTTGACACAGGGTGTGTCCTCTCCGAGGGACATCTCTGGCTCTCTTAGCTGTGGTAAGTTGAGATTTGTCTAACAAAGAACTTCTTGCTTGTTCCATGATACTTCAGAATTGTTTTGTAGCCTTCTACATCTGTTACTGGGCAGGTATCAATGACGGATGTCACATAATTCTCACTGTTGTGCTTGGGTGGGTTCTACATGTGTCTGCCTTCTGTGCAAGTCAGTAGGTTCCATTTGATAGTGTTCCATTTGAAAGTCTCAGTTCTGTCTTACTGGAGTAAAGGTTGGCCTACAAGTGTAGTGATCTGTAATAACACTTCCTTTGTCCCGTGAGCTGTCCGGAATGCTTCTGGATTGACTTGATACTGGATATACCTAGTCTGTTTGAGTCCCCTCAAGACAGTGCTGAGGCCCTGCATTTCAAGAGTTAGGATCAACATCTACATTACTCTCAGGAATGATTATACTGACAGATTATTTCAAATGTGTAACACAGTCCTATTCTGCTACTTGCTACATCTCATGATGATGGCTTCTGAAGTCAGAGCAACAGGAACACATCTATGAGGTCCTTATATTGATTTTTGTAATTAGAGCAATGCACTTGGCAAGCAGGCGTCCATGTTCGTACCACATGTCTGGGGACGTGGTTTATATTCTTAACCCAAAGACCTGAAAATCCAGTATCTTTCTGTGGTATGCTTTTGGGGCTGAAATGTGGATGCTTGGGTGACTGATAACAGATGTTTGGTATGTTATTCCTTCAGACGTTAGCCTCCCCCACTCCCATGCTTCTGAGTATCAAACTTGCCACTTCCAGAACTTCTGCCATACTCATTTTCTTATGCCCTATTTAAAGGTGCTACATCTTAAGCAGAATATCATCATTTATGACTTCATATTTTTGCCTGGCTAATATCTTCACTTTGTCTTTAGGATATTGACTCTGTATCTTTGTCTTAATAATCCTTGTATAGGTTCAGTTTCCTAAAATAGATAGTACTCTTTATGTGAGTGCTTTCTTTGCCCTGAGCATTCTTGTATTAGCAAATCCTGCTTGAGCACAAATGCTGGAGATGCTCTTAGAAATACTTCGTATTTCCTAAGTGGCTGAGGGACATCCGCTTTGGCGGTACTGCATGGTATTTGTACTAGGATGTCCTCTGAAGCTGTGATCTCAGGGATTTACTGTTGAAATGCCCCCAGACAAAGCTCAGGTGTAGGTGCTGGAATATTGGAGATGGACAGTGCCTAGTATGTTCAGACTACATTCCTTTGGCACCACTAGAAAATGCCTGCATTAGACAGGAAGGTGACTGGTGCACCTTCTCTGGGCAGCCAGGTCCACTCTGGAGACAGAGCTCATTTCCGAAACCATTGCAGTCCACAGCGTCACGCTGTTGGATTTAACTGCCTATTGACCCAAAACTATGAGCCAGTGACATTTCTGATCTGAAAAGGTCACTGCTTATCCTGCCTTCAATTCTTTTCTTTTTGTGTTTTAGAAATGTTTTTGTGTAAAGGCTGGCTCGGAAGTCTTGGAATAGCCATAATCAGAAAACAAAAAATGCCAGGTCTAGTTTTGTAATAAACTTGCTGTTGGTCATTACAGCTGCCAGATGATTGAAGTCACTTCATCCTGCACATGGACAAACTGTGAATAACAGGAAGCTCACCAGCCAGAAGTCAGGTCTGAGGCCTTGGGCATCTTATTCTCTTAGTAAAGCCAGTGATAATGCAACTAGTAGACACGTACAGTGTCAGGGTGGGGAACAGGCAGCCTGAAGGCCATATGTAGCCTTCTGGATCCTTTCTCTAAACTACAAAAATTTTATGGGGATATAAATGCTTAGTTTACACATACTGCATTTGTACTGCCGGAGTCAGAGCTACAAGTGTTGGAACTTTTGACTAAATAGAAGTTTTACAAAAAAATCCATTTATATATTCATTACCCATGAATATATATAAGCTATATATGAATATATAAATACACATAATTATATATAAATATATAGGTACATATATACAAATACAAACAAATATAAAAAAACTTGGAAAAATGTGACCTTCAATTTCACGATAAAAGTTCATTGGATAAGTTGCTTCTTATGGATGAACAAAGAAATCTTTTGGTTTTGGGAGGGAATCTACTGGTGAAGTCTGAACATTGCCAAAACGACAAAGCATTTGGCGCACCCGAAAGTTTGTCAGCACAATTCACGATTGCAAGGACGTGTAAACAACCCAAGTGCCTATCAATTCATGACTGGATAATTAAAATTTGGTATATGTTTACAATGGAAATACTACTTAATTCTAAGAAATGATAGCAAGTTAGCACTGCTTATATTATCCTGGATTGAGCTTAAGCCCATCATCCAAAGTGAGGTGACAAAAGATCAGAAAAATGGGCTCCACATGTACTTACCATCATATTGGTACCTGATTATCAATATGGTGCTCAAAGGGTGGTGGTGTTCACCAAAGATTCAGGGGGTGGGAGTTTAGACCCATATCTGAGGGATGCGGCGAACAGTGTGGAGGGGAAGGTCATACCTCTAACCTTTGCTTAAGTAAAGAAAAAGTTATAAAATCTAACCAAAATGTTATTAAAAAGAAGATACATCAGGTGTCGGGCAGGTGGGGGGCATGGAGATGGGCTTATATATATATACACACATAAGCGCAAGGTGCATTGTCGGGGGGAGGGACACACTTGAAGCTCTGACTTGAGGGGGGAGGGAAGGCAACAGCAATGTATGTAACCTTAACATTTGTACCCCTATATTATGCTAAAATAGAAAAACACACCTAGTGTAAACTGAGAAAATACATTTTTATATTTAATCTTAATTGCTTTACATTAAATGTAAGTAGCCGCATTGCTTTACATTAAATGCAAGTAGACAGCTAGTGGCTGTCATATTGAATGGCACAAGTCTAGGTGTCAGAGCTATAGAACAATTTTGTGTTTACTCAGTGTAATTCAGTTAATCATGATGAGTCTGGTCTAACTGGTGGTCCTATCCTGCTTGCCAGTGTTTGACAAGGTGGCTTGTAATACAGTTCTAGTCAATGAGATGGATGGAAAGTCCTCCAGGATCATTTGAGGGGGGAGCATCTTTTTGTTCTTATGGCTATTATGTCTAATTGGTGGCTGGACCTGTAGGAAAGCATGCTGAGGATAGCACAATAGAAAAGTAGAGGAAACCTCAGTGACTGCTGACATCTTTGAACCTCTAAATTAACCAACCCTGGAATGTCTTCCAATTCTTGTATGAAATTAATTTTAAAGCCAAAGGGAAAAAAGGCAGCAGCAGGGTTTGAGAGAACTGATTGCAATTTTGAAAGAAGCTCAAGAGTGAGGACAAATGCTATCAGCTCCTCAAGCTACAAAATCCTGCATGAAATAGTCAATTGGTGTGGCAAACTTCACTGTGGTCTTGTTTTAAGTGCCTCAGTTGTTGCTACCCTTTGGTGACTACTACCATGATCAGCTGGCAGCTGTCAACGTGGAGGCCTATGATGGGCCTTGCTTGCCGCTGCTGGGCAAGCTTTTGTGTTGGGTTTTGCCTGTACATGGGCTGTGCCACTGTTGGGTGCCACCTTCCAGGCACACCACAGAAATTGCTCTGCTTTGCTCCATCCTTCCCTTACTTTCTCAGGGTTTTGGAGACTGAGAAGAATCTCGGGATGTACCACGTAAATGAAAGCAAGTAGTTTTCATGAGAAGACTGAAAGCAAAAGTGCACTTGAGGTTCGAAAAGAGCAGCTATCCTGAAAGGGGGTTTTGGGGGCTTATGAAGTCTTACTAATTGAGAAGAATAGTCAAGGCTACAGGGTTGGTTTTTACTAAATTTTGGTAATTCTTAGAATTGGGTTCCCTTCAATTTTTATCTTACATAGTTTTGGAATTGTCATGGTGAATTGTAAGGGTGGAAAAATCTTAAAACCACAATGTAAATGATAGTGTAATTAGTCAAAGGTCATGCTGGGTGAACTACATGGTTCATGTAGCTGACAAGCCTGTTGAAGCCAAGTCTTTTATGGTTATAAACGCCCTTAGTCTAATACCTGAACCTACTGTGCAATCCTGCATCCAGTCTCCTCAGCCCTGTCTCCTAATATTCTTATATGCTGCCCAGCAGCCATAGACAAGTACATTTCTGTCCCATGGGTAGGTTCCTGTAAATTTCCCGCGCACGTGGGGTCCAGAGTAATGAGGGATCATGTGTCTTCCGCCCGAAATTTCATGACAGCTGTGAGGCATATTTTCTATTTGGATTTGCTGGGCTGCCTTAAGCTAAACTGCCCTGTGCAGCCTGATCCAGTAGAAGAGAAAGGTTAGTAGCCCTGAGGGGATGACAGAAAACCTGTATTATCATGGAGGGGCAGATGAGTCCTCATGATGAAACCTGCCTGTCAGTAAGCTGGGGACATGAGTCTCTGCATACTGGATTGTGAGGCATAAGCTTAGGTGTTACCTGACCTTCAGGATCTCGTTCCATGACTCTAATGCTTGGGGTTGGTCAAAGTAATATTCTAGCACTCAGGACAGAAGGCTAATCCTCCCTTGCAAGGAGTCCTGTACATGCCCTGGTTCACCTCATGTGGAAGTCATCCTCTAGTTCAAAAGATGACACATGGTGTGGCTAATTTATGCTACAACTGTCTTTTAAAGCACGAGTCTCCAGTGTGACTTCAGTTTTCTCCATCACTGTCCTAATTGTTGGAGGACCTCAATCTTGACTAAACTCATACAACCAGGAGTTAGCAGTAGTGACAAGCATCACAATTCCTCTTTAATTTGATGCAGCTGTACTCATTCCTGGTGAGAGGCTGTTATGTATTCACTGACACAACCTTGACACCCTTAATGTCTGAGGATCATCTTTGCTGTGATGCTGTTACAATGTCACCTTCCAACTAAACATCTTACCAATCTCTAAAACTTAAAGACCCTCTTATTTTTATCTGTTGCCATGAAAGCAACAAAAATATCAAATAGTGGGAGAAACAGATTAGCATTCAATCCAGTCTGGGAGTAATAGATATCTTAGCTTTCCACTTCTGTGTGACTATCTTAATGTCAGTTAATGCATTTCTGACAATATATTCTTCACTATTACTTTTTAGCAGGGGAAGAGGCCCTAAATTTATCTCAGTCCTCCAGAAATGACTAAATTTCTCATAACAAATGAGATTTATAATTCTTAGAAGCTTAAAAGACAGAACCATAATTTATAAAAAGTTGTAAGTTTAGTTCTGTCTTCCATGTTCCCCATGTATTTTAATGAAGCCTGAACGGGAAACACTGCCTTGTCATTGGATCCTCTGAGGACTAAATTGGGAGGAAGCGGAAATATGTTCCCAAGCTTCATCTCATTAGTGGTGCACTAACTGTTAGGTCTTGTCTGTAGGTGGGTTTGTGCTGCTTTCTACCTGAAATCATTATCTGTCAGTCACCTCACAGTGTCTAGAGACCACTGAGCCAGAATCAACACAGGTCAGTAGGACGGAATGAGTAGGAAGATCTAGGTGGGAGTTCCAGGGTGATCTTGGGTGTTTCTGTGGGGTCTGTAATGATTGGACCAAAAGTTTTCATATCCTTTAAAGCTCAGTGCTGGAGAAAAGGGGAGGAGGGTGGGCATGGAGAGTTTGTGTCCTCTCCATTTCCTTGAATATGCTGGGTCTCGTTAGTGCCAAGTTGGACTAAGGGCTACAGTGATAAGGGACTGGGGCTTTGTATGCTGCCAAGTAGAAGGTCAAACCTATGCTCTGGAGGGTTTCCAGTGTTCTTGGCTTCCTCTCTGCATGTGAGGCCCAAGGGATGGGGCTTGGCTGCTGTAGACCTTCTCTTTATCCTGTAAATCTATGGATCCAAGGATCCTTCCTCCACTTTTGGGCAGGTCTGCAGCTTTGTAAAAGCTTCCTTGGATGAGGGAATAGGTGTGTGGACCTACTCTTGGTTTCTACTTCTGATCAATCTTCCCTGGATGCCTTTGAGTATCCTTGGCCCCACCCTGTGCATCTGGCACGGTCCACCAAATATGTACTTTGAGATAGACTCTGCACTGGGACGTGTTTTTATAGCTAGACACATTTGCCTTGTTCTTGAAGCTCATTGTTCATTGCCTATTTTTTGATGCTGGGTACTTCCTGGTATGTCTGGGGAGCCCGTGGTGAATTTCTCCTACTCGTTGAGAGGATATGGTGCATTGCCCATGTGTCTGTTCATAGGTAGGTTATGGTGAGTTTGATCACTTTTTGGCCATGTACATTTGGTTAATCTGAATGGAAAATGACTTGGATAATGTTCTTGGAATCAAGGTGAAGGGATCTTTCTGATCCTATTCTGCAGCTGTGCAGTAGAACGTAGACTCCCCTGAGTCTCACAATGCACTTGCAAAGAGCAGGTATTTTTCTAATGGTGACATACTTAAAATGCTTGAGTAGACTTTTCAGAAAACTCCCTGGTCATTGCAGGTACTTGGAAATTCATGCTGAGAAGGCAGAACCCTGAACATAGAATGCAGGGTCAGTGATATCCCCAGACCTTCTGGATTAACAACGTTTAGTTGATGAGAAGGAAAGATTTCTGCTCCATGGTCAAAAACACTATTTTCTCTGGGCAGGAAGAGCTCAGTGTTCAATTCAAGGAGTTGGGATTCTGACTCCATCCCCATGACCACATTGTCTGAATGCTGGGCCTGTCTGGCTCCTCTGGGTGGAGGAGTGAGCTCTCTGATGTAGAAGCAGCTGCTGGTCATGCTCCCCATGTCTCCATTCCCCTCAGAGCTGTTTTTGCAGGTGTTCTCTTGTGGATGAGGTGTACTGAGCTGGGACAACAGCTGACACTAGGGAAGGGTAGAGATCAGAGCTGTCTGTGCAGACTTTCCTGTGTCTATGGAGGGTGGGAAATACCCTGCTTCTGGTAGCTCTGCTGACCTCAGCTCATGAGAAGCAGGACCTCCTGGTCCCTCTGAAATATGAGGGCTCTCAGAGCACCTTATCCTTTCTGTGGTGAGGAAGGTAAGAAAGTGTCAAGTGGTCTGGGTCAATAGTTGGCTCTCTTGGGAAGATCATCTTAAGTTTCTCTCCTCTAATGGTATGTGAAACAATTGGGAAATAACTAGTATATTTCTGCCTTCATGGATGGTTAGAGGCAAGAAAATGTGGAAACCCTGGGCTTTTGTGCCCAGAGAATGCTATTAATTGCTTGCATAGGAGACTTAAGCCTTAACAAAAAGATTACATTTATTTCATGATATGGATGCCTTCTTTTGAAGGTTAAACTAAATACCTTTCATAATCTGATCCTTTTATCCTTACCATAAAGATGTTGCAGTTCTTGATCCAGCACCCCTGGGGAAACGCTCCACTAATGGAGCTTTTCATTTGAAAGATGAAGGAATCAGTGATCTATTGGCTTTTCCTTTTTTGAATTTTATTTTATTGGAAAATCTTGTTTAGAGGCTCCCTCTAAGGGAAGAGGGAAGATTTCTGAAACTTGTCTGACTTTGAACATCAATGTTTCCCCTTCTATTCACTTGCCATGTCATACAACATGTTCAATTTCTAAACATTAGGACAAGGGCTTCTGTGGTAGTCATTTATCTGCCTGTATCTGGTACTACTTGGGAAAGGGACCCGAGGAAGGCCCAAACAGTGTGAACAGGTGTCACATGGAGCAGCCATTGAGGGGATGGTATTGATTTGGTCACTTGGAGGTAATTGAGACTCAACCCCACTAGGTGGGGTTGTGTGAGGAACCCCACCTCACACAAGGTGTGTGAGGAAGGTGCAGAATATACCTCGGAATGTCTTCCTTAATTGGGAACAGGTCTGGTCTCTTATCCTCATCACTCTGCTCTGATCATAGTAAGTTTTCTTCCATCAGGGGCCTGAGATCCTCTGGACTACTCAGATGTGGGCCTGGATGCAAGTGGAGTGGATCAAGAGAACGTGTGGCCTGGGAAGCCCAGTTAATAAAGTGCAAACCACTGGATGTTCTGCAGAAGAATGGGCTCAGCACTTATTAGAAACATTGGGGATAATGAAATAATTGAGGCAATGTAGAAGTAGAAGATCACTTAGAGTGAAGGGATGAGTTGCAATTGTAAATCTCACTTTTCTCTCACAAAATACATGGAATTGCCTGTCGATCTATCTAGTTAGACCTACCTCATCTGTCAGCTCTCCCTTAGATGTTATGAGTTGTTCTAAGGTGACTGTTGAACATAATTACAAGTGATCCCTCTGGGTATTGTGGTGGCTAGGTTTGGTCTCTACACGTGTGACTATTGCAATGTTACCAGCTGTTGCCTATTGTTTCCATACACCTCACTATATTAGGGGAAATAGGATCTTAAATACTTTGTTCACAATGTAGGTCCATAACGAAATTTTTCCTCCATTCTTTGAACTTGTAAGAGGAGTATGCCTCTGATCTAAATGGGACCGTTAACTTTCCTTTGGTGAAAGGAATTTCCTCCTGATGTATTCCTGAGCTCCCATGAATTGAGGAAGCAGCCAATAACATGTTCTTCCTCCTGTGGATGCTACTGTCAACTGCGTTCAGAATTGAGGAAAGTTCAGAAACAGCGGGCTGCATATCCTCCTGCATTTAGCTTTGCCCACTTGTGTTGCGGATAAAAACTGAGCCAATGACGTTCTCACGGTGGGACAAGTAGCTTTTAGTCATCCTTTCCAGTTGTTGGCCCCTTGTGTTTGTCCTTGGAGATGACTTTCAGGGAAGAAAGGCTCGGAATTCCAGAGATGCCTACAAGAAGAAAACAATGTGAGGGGTAGGTCCGTAATTTGCTACTGGTTACATTACAGATGCTGTGAGCAGATGTGAACCACTTTATCCTATACACTGATAATCAGTGTGATTAGCAAGCATTGTAGTGTGGCAGTAAAGCTAGAAGTTAAAAGTCAGTCAGAACTGGTGAGTTCGCTTGGTCCTGAGCAATGCGCCCATGGTAGAATGCCCCCTTCAGGTGGCATAGGAGGTTTGATCCCACATGGAGGACCTTATCTTCGGTATCTTTGTCTACCAGATCAGGCTTGGTCAAGATTACTATGGTGCTGTGTGTCAGAATCTGCTTCCTGAGGAATGTAGGTTGCTTCTGTGGCGGTGACGTCCTTGTGAGTGTACCGCTATGTAGACTGTCTCTGGCTTGCAATGAACTTCTTTGAATGCCTTCAAGTGTCTTCCTCTAATACTGTCACTGGCCTGACTGCCCAGTCACTCTGGCAATACCAGGAAGGTGTACTGGACGTCTGAGGAGCTGGTTCTAGGTTTTAGTTCATGCCTGATTGCATCTTTTCCCCCATAGCAGTGACATCTTAGGCTGATTAACTTCCTTTCCCTGTTTGAAACATCTGAAATGTCAATCTCAAAGTCCTGGCAACAGACCTTCTCCAGTCATCTTCCTGCACAAGTTTTCTGAGTTCCGGCACCAGGGCACATCTTGTGTGATGATATCACTGCCTCTGGGAAGGGTGGCTCCCCACAGAGCTTCCAGCATGCAGCTCTTCTGAGCTCTGGTCCCTAATGCTGGTGATGCAGGCATGGCCAGGTTTGCTCCATGACCAGGGCTCTTGAGGGGGGAAGGGGTCAGTGAGATCAGCGCTAGGGTCCACCTTCTGATCATACTGGCTGTTGAGGTTCTGAGTCCCTGTGTCCTAACATCTGTTATATTAGCACCTCACTTAATAATGTATTGTGGTATGGAGACAATCTCATTTTGTTGTCTCCACTTCAGAATGAATCATCTACTTCGAGTAAATCTGAGAATTGACTAGCCAGTATCATCCATGAGGTTTCATACAAAATCAAGGAGCTTGTCTTTGGTACCTTTGCCCATCAGATCAGGCCTTATCAAGATTCCTATTGGGTATCTGTAAGGGGTCCATTTCCCAAGCAATGCTCAGTGATTCTAAAGTAGTGATGTCCATGTTACTGCTGACCACCTCCAAGTGGATTGTCTCCTGCTTGTTGACATGTTTGAGTACCTTGATACAATGTGCACTGTGACTGGGCTGATTACCCAAAACCACTCTGGTTATGCAAGCAATGTCTAGTTTGAGTATCTACCAAGTGTCTCCCTTCCCTAGCCATGAGGTATAAGTGATGTTTGACCTTAAGAATCATGTTCTTCAAAAGGAATATAGACTGCCCTCCCTCTTTCTTTGTGGCTACTATTGAGGCCAAGTGTGACCACTTACAGTACATGTAGCAACAAGAATGAACAAGAAAAATGCATGTACATGAGTGGTGTCCCATATATTCCATGAATGAACTATTCTTCCATTCATGGGCCCTCAGTTATATTTCAGGAGAGAGAATAGTCAAGAAGGGAGACTAACATCCCCTCCATGAGACCTGTCAATGGACAACCTTTTATTGGTTCCTAAAGATAACCTAGTCTCGGCATCCAAAGGATGTATGATGCTCTACTACCTGTCCCACAGGTGTCTCAGAACCTTGAGTAGAGATCTAGTCTTGTCTTGTACAGGGGAGGTTTTCTTCGTACAATGTTAAAATTTTGGTCGCAATTTTGTTTCAACTAATACTTTGATCAAAGCTTTTTTGAAGCACTTATTTATGTCTTTTCAAAATGTCGGGAAAAACAATATAGAAGAAGAAACTGGCACTTAACCACACTGGAATGCAACGATAGCTGAGGTGTCAGGCTCTGATTCCTGTGTGAACGTATTATGTGAATTAATGCATTGCTAACAATATGCTCCTCACTATGTTGCTCTTTGTTTGGAGGCAAAATGATCTAAAGTTACCTATTGCCACTTTGGTTTTGTAGGCTATAGTTCATTTTCTAGACATCTATAAGCTGGCTAATCTTGTATGAGCTATTGACTTATTTTTATGGAGGAGTAAGCTTAATCTGTCCTCAATATTCTGACTTTTCCTTCATCCACATGGACTGTAGAGAAGCCTGATCGGAATGCTGCCTTCTGATTGGGACACCCAAGATGGAATCAGAAGGAGGAATGGGATATGTTTGACAGTCGTCTGCCTGGGTTCCTTACATGTCGAGCCGCAGGTGCAGGGTTAGATGGATATTGTGCTGCTGACGAAGACAATTGACTTGCAAGGCTATTGTCCATTGCCCCAAAGTTATACGTTGAATTGGATGCTTATCCTGCCAGCCTCTTCTGGCAAGAGTGTGGGTCCTACTGGAGCTTACCTGCCCGATGTTCCTTATGTATCAATATGGGTTCATTCCCATCAGAAAGTAGGAGCCGGGGCAGTCAGGAAGTTCACTTTTCTGATGCCCTGGGAGGACTTTCAGCTTTCAGTTTTCTCTGGAAATGGACAGTATTGACTGAAGCCTGGGCCCCACACTGGTCTGCCCTACAAAGCTGGCACACACTGGGCTCTTAGACCTAGACTTGTGTTTCTATGGGTGATAGTGTTCCGTCATGGTTCCCAACTGTTGGCGCAGCCTCTATACACGACTGTAACTGCCATGATGCCCTTGTTTAGTGTGAGTTCTTTATATCACTGGTTGGTTTTTCTGCTTCACAATGCTTTTTAGAAGATACTCTTCTCTACTCCCTGTGAAATGTTACAAGATCTTCACCCAGAATAAAGGCGCATCCAACTTGGGTGGGTTGAGAGGATTCTTCAGAGGGTTGTTCTTACGCTTTGCTTTCCATGTGCCTCCTTGTAATGGGAAGTATAGAAGTGAATGCAGGAGGGTGCAGCCAGCTGTTTCTGGACTTCCCTCACTTCTCTGAGGAGTCTTCTCATCAATGGCAATATTTCTCTTCTGAGCAGTTATAACCCCTGTGTGGAGTTGTGGAGAAGGTTCTGATTCCATTCTGGTTATGTTGTCACCTTGTTAGGGACTCCTTGACTTGATATACAAGCAGGAGCCAGTGGTGGTCTCTGAGGGAGCTACTATTGTGCATGGACTCAAGGATATAACCCCTTTTAGGTCATGTTTAATGCTTTCTGGAGGGCAAGGTTTTCAGATGTCTTGAAGGACTGATTGTCTTTCAGCTCTTTCATTACTATCTTTGGTCCTTGGTAGTGCCGAGAATTTGATCATAGAGCACATTTGCTGTTTTCCAAGTCTGTTTATAAACCTTAGATGTACTGCACTAAGGTTGTGAGGGTGCTGACCTGGGGAATCTGTAGGAAGCAGAGCAAATATTCAGCCAAGGGGTGGGATCAATTCTTGACCACTCGATTTTGGTAGACGCACTCACATGAGGATTGTTATTGAGACACTATCTTCGAGGCCGTCATGGCTTTCATTGGAAATTCTTACCAGCAGTCTCCTTTACACTTGTGCTTCCTTGTATGTGTGAAATGCGAACCTGTCTTACATTCATCACACAGACTGAAAATCCACTGAGTCAGGATCACCACATCTAGGTTGTGGTGGGTTGAATGGGAAGGTCTAGGTGGAAGTGGTAGTATGGTCTTGTATGTGCCAATATAGGATGTGGAAAAATTTGACCAAACAAAGGTTTCTGGATATTTCAAAAGTTAGTGCTAGTGAGAAATATTAAGGTTTAGGTACAGTGAATTTAGGTGTCTACTTGCCTTTTCCTTAAATGTACTGAACTTCACGTCGGTGACAAGTTGGACTTAGACCCATGGGGAAGGTTGTTGAGGCTCTCTGATGCTGTGTGGAAGCTCAGACATCTACTCTGGAGTGTTTCTGGTGTTTTTGTCTTCCTCTGTGTTTCTGTCCCACGGGACTGAGCTTAGTCTTGATCCCTGGCTGGCTAGATACATTGTAACTGCTCTAGATCTTTATCCTGTAACTACATATCCAAGAACCCTTCTTCCAGACTCCTGGGCAGATCCCAAGGTTGGAAGGGGCTACCTTGAGTAAAAATACACATGTGTGGACCTATTTCAGGTTCCTATCTCTCCTCTGATGAATCTACCTTTGATGCCTTTGAGTTTCCCCAGCCCCAACCTGTGATACTTCTGACACAGTATGATACGGAAGATGTGCCTTAGGGGATAGATACATGATTGAAACCTGATTCACATGGCTTGCCTCTAACACCTCATCAATGGCTTATCTCCTGATGTTGGAAACTACCTGGAATGTATGGAGGCCACACCGAATTTCTCCCACTTGCTGAGGGATGTACGACCTCGGCCATGTTGTAGGTGGATTCTGCTAAGTTTAATTGCTTTTTGGACTTGTTGAGTTGGTGAATATGAGTAGGAATGTGCTTTGGTTTGTTTTTGGAATCTAGGTGAATGGATCCTCTGATCTTTCCCCCAGCTGTTTAGCAGAACATGGTCTGTGCTGAGTCACAGTGCACTTGTAAAGAGCATGCGTTTCCTCACAGTGACAGACTTAAAATGCTCTAGTGACCTCTCTGAAACTCTTTGCTCAGTCCAGTGACTTGGAAATTCACACTGAGGAGGCAGAGTCCTGAATACAGATGCGGTTCTGGTGCTCTCTCCAGAGGTTCTGTGACAATGTTCAGTTGGTGTCAATCTTATCACAAGAGAGGGAAAGAGGATTCCTGCTCTGTGGCCAACAAAAGCAGTGCCTCTATCTCAGGCTTTCCTGGAGGGACCCCAGGAATCCCAGAGCAGGACAGTGAATGGGTGTCAAATGGAGCAGCCTTTGAGGGGTGGTACTGACCTGGTCACTTGGAGATAACTGGGACCCCTCCCACTGGGTCTCTGTAAGGAGGGTGTAGAATGTACCTCGAAATGTACTTGGGAACAAGTCTGGACTGTTACCCCTGAGCTCTCTGCTGTGATCATTGCACGTTTTTCCCTTCTGCCAGAGGCATCAGTTCTACCTGGGTCACAGCAATGTGGGGCTGGATACAAGCAAGTGTGTGGAGAGTGAGGGTGTGGCCCAGGGCAGCTCAGTCATCCTAATCAAAGTGAAAACCACTGGATGATATTCTTGCAGAAGAATGGGCTCAGTGCCTTTTAGAAGCATTGGGAATGATTCAGTAATTGAGAACGCAAAAAATGGAATAACTTCCATTGCAATTGGGGAATGACTTTAAATGTCATGCTTCCCCTAATAAAAATTGGAGGGATTGTGTGTCCCAGGCTCTAAAAATGAGACCTACCTTATTTGTCACCTCTCCTTTAGATGCCATCAGCTCTAAGATGACTGTAGTGGAAGATACAACTGATTCCTTCATTGTCATGGAGGTTAGGATTTTTTGATCTCCAAATGTCAGTATTGTAATATATATCACTTTCATACCCCATACCTTACTAGGGGCTGCCATAACATTTTGCCATGGTATCTATACACAACTGCATGTGAACAAAAGACTTCAGATACTGTTTACCATGTTAGAGATCCAGTTGGGTCAAGTGTGGCACAATGAAAGGTTTTTATGTATTGGTGTTTCTAGCAGATTGTTAATACTCCAAAAAAAGGATATAAAGAGTACTCATTTACTCTAGTTCATTTTTGTCATATCTTTGTTCCTTGATCCTACTGCCGGTAACTGGCCACTTTGAAATTGTGACTCCTTCAAATAGATTAGTAATCCTTCGTAGGGTCAGATCAGAGTCAACATTAAATACCAGGGTTTAACTCTCCCTACCTGACTTTCTGAAATTACTGAGTAGAAAACAAGGGCTCCTATTTCTCCGTCCAGATTAGTGATATCTACGAAACACTGTTTAGCAAAAGTGTGGGGGGGGAGAGCTTATTTTGAATTCCCACTTGATATCATTCTACCACTTGCCTAGGAGGGTCTCTGGAATTTTTCACCAAACTGCTTTTGTACCAGAACAAACGTGGTTTCTCAATTGCCATGACAAAAAACTATAATGACAAGATATGTAACAGATCATGTCATTTGAAGCTGAAAAATGTAAGACGGAAGCCTGAGTTCACCCCTAAGTCGCCCATGTCATAGTTGGAGTGTTCAGAGTAGGAGGCACTTCATTCTAAATACTGAGAGGACAGGGATGGTCTTCGCTGTTTCTGTGGACACTGAGCACCTAGAATGAGTGGTAAGATGACGTCTTGGTGAATCTTCTGGGCAGAAACATGGAGTTGTAGGTTGGAATTCCTTCCTTCTCCTGGTACTTGTCATCAGGGAGAGAAGACACTTTAGCATGACAATTACACAAGTTAATTTCCACTATAACTTTCTCATATGAAGGGTTGACATGGGGATGAGTTTCCCTTTAAAAATACAAGATGGAGAGGGAGGAATAACTAATCCCATGACAGGTTAACCTTCTGAAATAGTTAAAATTTAAGCTCAAATTTTATTTGACTTTTATAAAGTATCTTCAAAATGTACTCAGTTATGTTGTAACTGCTTTGTCATTGTTAAAATTCCATGAGAATTGTTAGAGCACAGTAAGGAAGAATTTGTTCATCACCATAAAGATAGATACAAGGACCACTGCAGTTGCCTCTTGTAGTGAGGAGAAATAACTACTCAACTCTGCATACCGCATGGGAGGGGGAATTGACAGTGAAGGAACAGTGAGTGTGTGGTCATTGGGTAGAAAGTTAACGAGGGAAACGTCAAGGGTAAGGGGGGATTTGGGCTGAACTGTTAACAGGATTGGTGCCAAAGACAAGCCAAGAAGATCAGATACCACATGGGGGATTGTGGGGAATGAGGAACCTGATGAGCTACTGAATATAGTCAGATATCAAGGGAGGGGTTCTTGCAAAATGGGCTCAGCAGGTTCTTTGCCTAACCTGGATTTCACAAGGAAGTGCACAGACGGGCCCATTACAAGGTTCAGAAGCCTGACTCCAGTTGGACCAGGCAAGGAATCTTGGTCACTACCCATGATTTCACTCTAACTGCTGTCCAATATTTGAAGGGTCCTTGGTGTCATTACTTTTTTGTCATAAAGAATCTCTGCTAGGTGGGATATGGACAACTTCTCTCCATGTGCATGGGTAGCCTTAAGCAACTGCGTGTTCCTAGAATTTTCAGTTAATCGTGGATCCACTTCTTGTACCCTAAGGGATTGTGAAGCAGATCAGGGCAAGGTAAAGTGCCCTTGATAGAAGGCAGTTGTTGGAAGGAGAGACTAAGCCCTCCTTTGCATAAGCACTGCAGTCCCTCAAGCTGCTATGACTGTCACCCCCAGGACATGGCAGAGAAGCTCCAAGGTATTCAATGTCAGGAAATCTGCAAGAAGGGATGACAAGAGTGTAACATGTGTCCCTGCTTGGATTTCTGCTAGAGCAGCCTTTGTTAGGAATGCCTGATCTGGAAGTCTATACTGATAGATGCTCTGCAGAGGGGCCTACAGATGAGGCTACTTTCTTGTACTTACCCTGAAGTGTCATGTTGTCCATCTTCACCTGGACTCCTGAGGAGCCATTTCTTTGCATAATTCCACTTAGCTATAGTTAAGTAACTTCATCCTGCCATAGAAGTAAGGGATAGAGGTGAAACCTGAACTTCAGGATCATGTCCTTAGAAAATTACCCCATTGTCCCTCTCCCAATCCTCTGTGACTGAGAGCAAGAGTCCCCCTCTCTGGGGATGGTACAACAAAAGGGGAGGAGTGTGACTTGTCCCTTTTTGATGGTGCCTTGTTTAAAAAATGTGCCCAGTGGGGTGGGACATGCCAGCACAGCATCTACTATTGAAGAGTAGACCTAGATTTGGAAAAAGGGGTCTCAGGGGGTACATGTGTTCCTACGAAGTACCTGTTCCATTCTGCCCAGTTGTGTGGTTGATACCTGAAGACTGGACAGCAGGAATAGAAGGGGACCTAGAGTTGTTACAGTGAAGAGCCTCACATGAGAGGGAGGTTTCTAATCTTGCCCTGACACTTGGGGGTATATTATCTTGTTCTTTCCTTTGCTATCACATTTTCATGTTTTTGGGGGGATGTGGTGAATATGGACTTATTATGGAAATGCTTTATCATGAAAAGTTCTTTAAACTTACACAGAATAAAATAAAGCCTTATCCATAACCCAGCTTTGGGAACATCTAAAAATTTTATCCGCATTTCTATTGAGTTTGAAATAGGACGTAAGGTTTCCTGTTTTAACTCAGTCCACCATCCTAGTAGACAATGATTTGCTTTCAACACAGAAGACACCTGAAAGATGGTTCACGTGTTCTCCACCAGCTGCACAGACTGGTATGTACCAGTCTATTCACCTAGTCCCCTACTGGACATTTCAGTTAGTCTTGCTGCTAATACTGCTTTTTTTCCTGGAAGAGGAATTGTTGGATCAAAACGTCTATAGTTAATATATTACCAAGTTATACTAATTTGTCTACCAACTCTATTGTACTAATAATCTTACTGTACAACTTTACGAAGTTTAACTCTAGTGTTTCTAAAGCACACTCACTACATTTCAGGTATTAGGTAAGGGTGAGACCTAATTTGTCAGACTCCTGAGGATAGTGCTGATAGCAATAAACACTTTCAAATGCCCGTCTGAAACTAGGCTTTGCAAGTCCATTTGTTCACGTTTTACCTCCAGTTCTTTTCCAACACAAGTTAATAAAACTTACTGGGCTTTCCCTGAAGTCTTCCCATTTTTTTATTGATGTGCCTTTTGTCTCTCAGACAATGCCTTAAGCTCCTTTGGGATACTCTGATTTTCTCTTTCTAGAGTATTAATTCAGTGGCAATTCTCCAGTCGCTTCTTGTGATAACTAGTTAGGACTCCAGTCTTCCCTTCTGGAGCACCTTATTTTGTGGACGTACTCCTCAATGTTGTGTGGAAAGTCATAATTATAAACATGGGTAATGTGTTTGTGTAGACCTTGAGATGCTAAGTCACTGACAATTAATATCCCCACTTCTTTGTTTTAAAATTTTGCAATACCTTCTGTCTTCCCATGCAAAGTTTGACTGATGTATTTAAGACATGTCACCACTCTGATCAAGGAGGCTTACCTTCTAGGAGGCTTACCTTTTTCTGCATTCCCTTGCTACAGTGGAAGTGATAGGAAGTATTAAGGCAAAATAGGAGAAATCTGCAATATATTTTACATTGTATGTAACGTACGTAAAGGTTTTGATTTCCTGTGTGGCTATTTAAATATTTTTCAGTGACTACATTTCTGTTCCTTTTGATCTTGTGGGTGGGAGTTGATGACAAACATGAGATGGCTCCTAAAAAGCATCCATGCAGGTGGTACCGACATTGCCAAAACCTTGAGTTCTTGAAAGGATATTGCAAGGAATAACCCTTCTATGAGACTTGGCGTGCCTTGGTGTCCGATAGTTCCAAGAGGAGGAAGGACCCTGGGACTCTAAAGGTTTTCCAAGTCAGAAAAGTGACATCATTCATCCCGTCTAGTTCCTATGTTTCTGAGGGTGGGGCTTTAATCTTAGTGCTCGGAATGCAATTGCTCACCACAGCTGCTCACTACGTCCTCATGGGCGAATTAAGCAGAGACCTTGACTAGAAAGTCTCACTACTAGGCACCCAAGTAGGTGTCAGGTTTGCCATTTATTCCTTATTCTGGAAAAGCTGTGGTGTTGCCTTTCCCTGGAGATGTGCTGTGGAAACAGTCTGATTAACTGGTTTTGGAGAGCTGGCACTGAGCTTGGGCCAGTGGTTGCTTTAGGAAGTTTCTCCTGTCACTGGTGTCCATTTGTTCATTGAGAAGCTGGCTGCAGGCCTCCTGGTTCTGCAGGAGTTGCAGCATGGTCTTCTACAGCTGTTGGTCATAAGTCTGGCGGCTCAAAATTGCACGGTCATGGGGACGTGGCTGGAGATGCCATTGCTGCCTCCCAGGGGTAGGGAATGAGGTGCTGAGACTTCAGTCTTGGGAGATCCACTTGAAGAACTGTAGAAAGAATGGATTGCTTGATTTCTTAAATTTCAGCACATTTTGGGGGTACAAATGTTAAGGTTACATATATTGCCCTTGCCTCCCCTCCCCCCTCGAGTCAGAGCTTCAAGGGTGTCCATTTCCCAGGTGGTGCACATCACTCATGGCTTGATCATTTTTGTAGTCTGTTCTTCCTGCTGCTTCTGTAAGATTAGAAATGAAGTTAGATGATTTATCTAATGCCTTTAAGTTTGTGTTTAGAGATTCTGTGGAAGTTAAAAATTCATCACCTTTTTACTTGAAATATCTGGTGACACAATATTAGTCACTACATGCAACATGTCAACATCCCTTCTGGTGCTTTGAGAGTATCTTAAAAGAGCAACTCAACATACCATAAATCATTAATCGTGGCAGCTGTCCTGATACCGACTTTGAGGTTTCCAGATTGTACTCATGTCATAGAGTATGACCTCCATTGTGTGGCCTACTCCCAGATTTAACCGAGGTCATTCTTTGACCCTTCTCTGCCAGACTTCTGTATCTGTGTCCATATAGAGGTCATTTCCAAGCCGGAGATTGGGACAGTCCAGGTAAGGTTTCTTACCACCAATATGTTCAGGTAGAGATACTCCATTTTAGCTTGAAGGAGACTCACTGGATGAGGATTAGATGAGCAGTATTTCTTGTTGACCTGGGGTCCCCTCAAACTTTGTCCATGGCGTGCTCATTCATCATACTCAGATATTATGTGTTCAATTTTCTGGCATGGACTATTTGGGAGGTTGAGAGCTCAAGTTAAGGACCTAGGAATCTCAATGCTCTATGTAGATCTGACCCACTGGTAGTTGCTGACAGAAAGAAAACATTTCCCCTCTGCCAAGATTATAATTTGAGCTCAAAACATGGTTTCCTAGGGGTTGACATAGATGTGTATTCCCTTGGAAAACATCCTTGCTTTCCTTGCTGGGTAGTTGGTTGTTGAAGTGAGGGATTTGTTCAACTAGGGAAACCCCTCAACCCTGTGTGCTGAAGAATCATGGTGCATAGGCTTCCATCTTCCTGACAACATCACAGGGTAGGTGCCCATGGCGAGTATTGAATGTCATTAGTTTTGTGGTTAGGTGGTTTTTGTAAGTGCTGTCTTCAGTAAAATCAATAGGTTTCATTTCAAAGTATCAATCTTGAAGTTGCACTAAAGTTTTTTCTAGGAATTAAGGTCTACCATTTCTTGTTCTGGTGAGCTGTCTAACATCCTTTCAGGATAGACCAGCATATCCAATGTGCAATTCCTGAGTCAATTTTAGATCTCTCAAAGGACAATTATTTGAAGTGCTGAAATGTAATTGTTGGGATTAATTTACAGATTCCTTTCTAACAAGGATGATAACCTACAGGGAATTTCTATTATAGAAAATAAGTGTAACCTCCTCAAGTTGTCTTTTGGAGTCACACTAATGTTGAAGTTGTCTTATATCTTCTTGGACAGGTGAGCTGTCCACACAGAAGAGTCCTTATTTGAACCACATGTCCAGGGCCGTGGAATGTATCCCTAACCAAAAATGCCTGAAAGTTCAGAATCTTTCTGGAGTGGTTTGGGCGCAACAAAGTGTCAAATATTTATGTGACTGAAATAAATATATTGTACCTTTTGTTCCTCCACATACCAGCCTTTGTCATTATGGAGGCCTGTGAGCATCATGAACTTGCCATCTTGTGATCTCCCTCAGCCATACCGATTCTATTTCTGATGCTTAAAGGTCCTGTTTTGAGGGGAGTATTTCTGTGTAGGTTCTATGCCTTTGCATTTTTTGCCAAGCTAGTATCTGCCACATTCTGAGAAGAGGAACTTTGTTAATTCCTGAATTCAATAATTCTTTCATGTTGTATAGGTTCATTTACCTAAGAAAGATAATGCCTTTTGTGTGACCATGTTGCCCTGTGAGTTCATGGAGTGGCTGTCCTGCCTGAGCACACAGGTACTTGTGGAAAGGCTCCACTGAAAAATTCTAACTGGCAAAAGTGATGTCTTCCTGGGTTGAAAGGCATATATGGCATACTTGGATGTCCTCTAAAGCTGTGATGTTCTAGGTTCTATTCCTGAAAATGTCCTGGAGGAAACAAAGCCCTAAATCCTAGGTGGGAGCTTGGCCACCCCCTTTGTAGGTTTGTGCTAGATGCCTTTGGCACCATTACACATGTGATGTGTGTGGGACAGTTGGGGAGAGACAGTTGGGGAGTGCTGGCCTGGGCAATGGTGCACTTTGTCAGGGTGAGCAGGTCCACGCTGTGGACACCGAGCTCAATTCTGAAACTATTGCTGTCTGCAGTATAACACTGTTGGATTAACTCACTTTTGGCTCAAACTGTGAGCCAGGGTGGTTTTCTTGGTAGCAAATGTAGCTGTTCTGCCTCCAAGTCATTAGAGATTTTCTTTTTCTTGGATTTTTTGACCGAGAATTGCTCAGAAGTCTCGGAGGATGACTACAATTAGTATGAATGTATGTGGGGTGGGCAGCACTGCTAGGGGTGGTTTCCATGAATTTTGGTTCATAAAGCTGCCTGAAGATGCAAATGCTTTATTCTGCACACTGAAAAAAACCATTTTTTGCCCCAGTAACAGGGACTTTACTGGGAAGTTATAAAGGTGAGGTTTTATGCATCTACATTATTCTGACCCTGTAAACTAGAGAGATTTAAACTGGAGGACTTAGAGTGTATTTGGCTCCAGGTAGTGAAGCCCATTTTAGTCAGTATCCTTCAGGTGGCATATGAAGTCTCATATCACATTGAGAAACTTGTCTTTGGTATTATGCATTCAAGATTCCTACAGGGCTCTGAGGGCTCTGCTTACTGGGCAATGCTCAGTGCTTCTCTGGCAATGTCCACGTTACTCGGGACTAACTGCAAGTGGGTTGTCTCCTACTTATGGGTGTACTACTTTGCCTAGATCCAATTTGCAATTTCACTAGACCTAGTGCCCATAGCCATTTGGGTTATGCCAGGAATGTTTCTTAGACATGTGGGGAATTGATCTCTACATAAACTAGGTCATAAGTGATTTTTTTCTTGGCATGGGATGTAAGTAGAAATGATGTCTGTCCTTGAACCTCATGCCCTTTGAAAGGATACAGCCTTCCCTCCCTCTTTATGACTCAGGCCAAGGGTGACCCCTTGGAGGGATGTCTGAGGAAAAGTACAGGCTTATTCTGAAAGTTTTCCTTGCTATACATTTTAAATGTACAATAGGCTAGTACGTTCCATTAATGAACTATTCTTATGGGTACTGATCTATATTTGAGGGGAGAGAATGGTTCAGGGGTGAGTACTACCTGATCAAGGACCTGTCAATGGATAACCCCACTGATTGCTAAAGATCACCCATTCTCACCATCCATGGAATGTGTGCTCTTTGGGCACTTGACTCACAGGCCACCATAGCAGGTGGCCCAGAGAGCCTGAGCACAACCTTATCTGGTGGTGGTGGTGAGACCTAGACTTTCCTCAGACAGGGAGGGGAGGTTTGCCCTGTTTTTTCTTGTGATCCTAATGTTTTGGACACAATTTCATCTTTCGATTAAATACTTGATTTCGACCAAGCTTCCTTTGAAATCACACTTGGTCCCTATGTTTATGTTGTCACAAAAATGATCTCTCAATGCTGTGCTTTCAGTGATTGCCATGATCTGCTCCACACTGGAGGGAGGAAAGAACACAGTTGGGTTTTAGGTTTCTATTCTTGAATGTTAATGTCAAGGCATTTCTAACATACAGTTCATATGTTACTGTGCATGGGGGAAAGATCTAAACTTGTATTACCAGTTTTTTGTAAGCTTATAGCTTTGCTTTTAAACCTTTAAAAACTACCTAATTTTCACAGGGGTATTTCCTGTTCATCTGTTTTTATGGAAGAGTTAGCTTAATTCTGTTCTCAGTCCTGGCCAAAGGCCCGAGCAGCTGCCCTGTCTCTGCTTGGGCACAAAGCAGGTGGAGCAGCATCCTGGGGCCTCAGCTTCTGCAGTTTCCAGTCCTCCACTGAGCTGAGAGGTGAGGGAGGGGCATTGTTCCAATGGAGGGTTGGAAATGGCGCTCATGAAATGCTTGTGGCACTTACTGCAGAGACATGGGCTAGAATCACTTTCCTTTCCTTCCGAAGTGATGGTCCTTGCTTCTCCTTGGGAAGGTTAGGTGTTAGGTTTTGACTGTCTATGGCCTGTGCCACCTTCCAGACAGAAATTACCCTTCATTGATCCACTGTCCCTTTACTTGCCACTCAGTAGCAATACAGAGGTTTCCTCCCTTGGGTAGGTCCCTGTAGAAGATTTTACATATAACTTTCCCAACTGAGGGTTTGTGCTGCCCTTCCCCCCAAATCTGACAGGTGTGTTTTGTTCTCCATGTGGATTTTTTGGTTTCCTTTTATTAATCTGCCCCCTTGAAGCCCAATTGGAAGACTGGGGTTTTGCAGCCCTGAAGGGGAGGGCTGGCCAAGAGGAGCTGCCAGGAGATTGGGACTCTACCAATAACCTGGGTCCCAGGCAGGAAGATTGCAAGAGATTTGAAACAAAGTATAGATTAAAGTGATGGGGAAATCGGGGGTCCTCCAGCATTCCTGTGATCCAGGAGACCACAGGTGAAGTCCCGTATCAGTATCTACTTTTTAGTGATTTATGTGTACATATATCACGAGTTTGTTTCAAGGTCCCTCAAAGAATCACAAGATCCCTTACTCTTTCTACGTGAGCAAACAGTGACACAATTTTTCAAGATTAAAAACACTTGCCCCCAAATCTAGCTAAGAATACACCAGTTAAAGATAAAATTATGAGTCAGCAGTAAAGCCTTATAACCTGAATGGGAACAAAGATGACATACTTTCTACTTCTAGTTCCTCGTTAACTGAGACATGAAGTCAGGATAGAGGAACATTGCCTCAGGCTTAGAATAGCAAACCGCTCTTATCTACTGGGCTGGCATCCTTTGATCATTCTTGCCGCCTTTGAACCCCAGGCCTGGGTCCATTTGCAGACATCCAAGCTGTGGCCCTGACGCTTCAAGGAAGGGTCCATTTTCAGATAAACCTGATGGGCTGTTAAGTATTAGTTAAAAGATAAAATTGTGAGCAATGTTAACATTGGAGGAACGAATAAGAATACTGAATGCAGGGAGGATGCAGCCAGCTGTTTGAGATTTCCTCAATTCTTTGAGTGTGAAGTCAGCTGATCATGGGCCTTATTTCTCTTTGGAACAGTCATAACCCCTGTGGAGATGTGGAGGAGGTTCTGATTACATTCCAGTTACGTTGTCACCTTGTCAGGGACTCACTGACTTGATGGGGTACAAGCAGGAGCCAGTGGTGTTCTCTGGGGAAGCTACTGTTGTGCACACCCTCAAGGATGTGTAACCCCTTTTAGGTCATGTTTAATACTTTTATGGGTGGCAAGTTTTCAGATGTCTTGAAAGAGTTGAAAGCATCAGTCCTTCACTATCTTTAGTCCTTTATAGTGCTGAGAATTTCATCATAGAGCATATGTACTATTTTCCAAGTCTGTTTATAAAAGTTAGATGTACTGATGAAAAAGTTAGAGGCACTAAGATGGTGAAGCTGTTGACCTTGGGCATAATCTGCAGGAAGCAGGGAAAATGTTCAGCCAAGGGGTGAGAACAATTCTTGATCGGCCACTTCTAACTCTGGTAGAGACCCCTCATGTGTGAGGATTTTTACCAAGACATTGTCTTGGAGACCATTCTGGGTTTCAGTGGAAATTATTCTGACCTGAAGAGCATCCTTTAAGCATGTGTTTCCTTGTAACTGTGAAATGATAACCTGCATTACACTCATCGCACAGACTGGAAACCTAGTGAGCCAGGATCACATCTAGGTAGGGATGGGGATGAACGGGAAGAACTAGGTATAAGTGTTACTGTTGTCTTGTGTGTGTCAGTGTGGGATCTGGAAAAATTTGACCACACAAAGATTTTCAGATGTTTCAAAGGTTAGTGCTAGAGAAAAATGCTAAGGGTTATAGGTACAGTGAATTTAGGAGTGTCCTTGCCAGTTCCTTAAATGCATTAAGCTTCAAGTCAGTGACAAGTAGTTGGACTCAGGCCCATGGGGAAGGGAGTGAGGCTCTATGCTGTGTGGAAGCTCAGACATCTACTCTGGGAGTTTCCTGTGTTTTTTTTCTTTCTCTGTATGTCCCTAGTAACTGTTTGGTCTTGATCCCTGGCTGGCCAGATAGGTTGTACCTGCTCTAGATCTTTATCCTGTAGCGTTATCCTGTAACTGCGTATCCAAGAACCCTTCTTCCACACTCCTGGCCAGATTCCCAATTTGGAAGGGGCTTCCTTTAATACATGTGTGTGGACATAACTCAGGGTTCCTACCTGTCCTCTAATGAATCCACCTCGATGCCTTTGAGTTTCCCCAGCTTTACCCTGTGTTTCCGGCACAGTATGACAGGGAAGATGTGCCTTAGGGGATAGAGATACATGCTTGAAGCCTGACACACATGGTTTACCTCTAGCGCCTCATTAATGGCTTATCTTCTGATGTCAGGGACTATCTGGAATGTCTGGAGCCCATGCTGAATTTCTCCCACTTAGTGAGGGATGTGTTGCCTTGGCCATGTGTCTGGTTTGTAGGTGGCTTTTCTGCTAAGTTCAATTGCTTTTTGGGCCTGTTAGGCCGGTGAATATGAATAGGAAATTGATTTGGGTAATTTTTTTGGAATGCAGGTGAAGCAATCCTCTCTGATCTTCTTTCCCCCAGCTGTTCAGCAGAACATGGACGGTCCTTTGTTACAGTGCAGTTGTAAAGAACATTCAGTTTCTCATGATGATGGACTTAAAATGCTCTAGTGACCTCTCTGAAACTCCTTGATGAGTGCAGCGACTTGGAAATTCACTGAGGAGGCAGAGTTGTGAATACAGGTGTGGGGCTGGTGCTCTCCCCAGATGATCTGAGACAATGCCCAGTTGGCACCAACCTTATCATAAGAGAAGGAAAGAGGATTCCTCCACTGTGGCCAACAAAAGCAGTATCTCTACCTCAGGCTTTCCTGGAGTGACCCTAGGAAGCCCAGAACAGGACAATGAACGGGTGTTACATGGAGCAGACATTGAGGTGTGGCATTGATCTGGTCACTTGGAGATAACTGGGACTTCACTGGGTCTGTGTGAGGAAGGTGCAGAGTGTACCTCAGTCTTATTTGGGAACTGGTCTGGCCTATTCTCATCTCTCTGCCCTAATCATAGTAAGTTTTCTTCCATCAGAGGCCTCAGGTCCCCTGGACTGCTCAGCTATGGGCCTGGGTGCAAATGAGTGGATCAAGAGAGGAGGGAGTGTGTGGCCTGGGCAGCCCAGTTAATAAAGTGAAAACCACTGAATATTCTGCAGAAGAAATGGGCTCAGGGCTTATAGAATCATTGGTGATAATCAAATAATTGAGAATCAACGTAAAAGTTGAAAATAACTTGGTCAAGGGATATAAGTTGTGACTTTAAATCTTACACTTTTCTCTCACTAAATACATGGAATTGTGTGTCCATCTAGTTAGACTTAGCTTATGTGTCAGCTCTCCCTTAGATGTTATGAGTTCAAAGGTGACTGTTGAACATAATTACAAGTGATCCCTCTGGCTGTTGTGGTGGCTAGGTGTGGTCTCTGCACCTGTGACTATTGTAATGTTACCACCTATTGCTTATCTTTTCCATACACCTCACTTTCTTATGAGAAATGGTATCTGAAATACTTTGTTCACATGTAGGTCCATAAGCAATTCTTTCCTCCATTCCTTGAACTTGTAAGAATAGTGTGCATCTGATCTTAAAAGGGGCTATTAACTTTCACTGGTGAAAGGGATTTCCTCTTGATGATGTATCACTTTCTTGAGCTCCCATGAATTGAGGAAACACAGCCAATGTCATGCTATTCCTCCAGTGGATGCTGCTGTCAACTGCATTCAGAATTGAGGAAAGGTCAGCAACACCGGGCTGCATATCCTCCTGCATTTAGCTTTGCCCACTTCTGTTGCAGGGAAAAACTAAGCCAATATTTTCTGGGTGTGACAAGTAGCTTTTGGTCATCCTTTCCAGTTATTGGCCCCTTCTGTATTTCCTTGGAGACACTTTTAAGGGAAGAAAGGCTCAGGATTCCAGAGAGTTGGCTACAAGAGCAAAACAATGTGAGGGCTAGGTCTGGATTTTGCTACTGGTCACATTACAAATAGTGTGGGCAGATGCAAACCACTTTATCCTATACACTGATAATCAGTGTGATTAGCAAGCATCGTAGTTTGGCAGAAAAACTGGTTAGAAGTTGATCAGAACTGGTGAGTTTGCTTGGTCCTGAGGAATGTGCCCATGGTAGTCCACCCCCTTCAGGTGGCAGGGGAGGTTTGATACCACATGGAGGACCTTACCTTTGGTATCTTTGTCCACCAGATCAGGCTTGGTCAAGATTACTATGGTGCTGTGTGTGTCAGGGTCTGCTTCCTGAGGAATGTAGGTGGTTTTTGTGGTTTTGATGTCAATGTAAATGAGTGTACCACTGTGTAGACTCTCTGGCTTGCAATGAACTTTGAGTGCCTTCAAGTGCCTTCCTGTGACATTGAGTATCAGTGGTGACTGCCCAGTCAGTCTGGTAATGCCAGGAAGGTGTATTGGACATATGAGGAGCTGGCTCTAAATTGTAGGTCATGACTGATCGCATCCTTTTCCACAGCAGTGACATCTTAGGCTGATTAATTTCTGTGTTTGAAACATCTGAAATCTCAAAGTCCTGGCAACTGACCTCCTCTGCTCATCTTCCTACCCAAGTTTCCTGAGTTCCAGCATCAGGGGACAATCTGGTGTGACGAAGTCACTGCCTCTGGGAAGGGTGGCTCTCCGCAAAGCTTCCGGCATATAGTTCTTCTGAGTTCTGGTCCCCAATGCTGGTGATGCAGGCAGAGCCAGGTTTGCTCCATGCCCAGGGCTCTTGGGGGGGAGGTTGTCAGTGAGGTCAGCACTAGGGCCCCACCTTCTGATCATACTGGCTTTGAGGTTTTTAGGCCCTGTGTCCTGACTTCTCTCTGACCATATCAGCATCTTCACTCAAAAATGGATTATGGGATGCAGAAGATGAATCCGACAATCCCATCCACAGTAAAGGTGTGTAGGCCAATTCAGCCTTAGTTGTGCTGAGGGGAATTGAACTTGCTTATTCACATGGGAACAGGCTTCTGAGCTCATAATTGCCTCCTTGTGTATGCCCAAATGTCTCATTTGTAGAGAGCAGAGTTGTCAGCCACTTTGATTAGTCTTGGATAGGCAGTCAGCTGTTGTCATGTAACCCCTACAAGTAATGGTGTCCAGCTTAGGACCAAGGTGTGTTCTTTTGGACAATAACTTGATGGAAGTGTTCAAAATGAAACATGTTGAACATTTCATGTTTTTCATTGCTACTTTTGGTGACTGGTTGCCTTGAAATTATGATACCTTAAATGGAAACTTACTCCCCTTTGGCTGTAGAGGGAAGTCTTTCAGTCAACATGAAGTGCAAGGGTTTACCTCTGCCTTTCTTGCTGTCTGAATTCACTCGTAGAAAACAAGGGCTCCCTGTTTCGTTGTCCAAACTAGAGGTGACTATGAAACACTGTCCCACAAAAAGGAGGGAGGGCACTTACTCTCAGTTGATATCATCCTACCACATCCTTGGGGGAAGGGTCTTTGGAAATGCATTTTCAAATGGATCTTTGTGTTCCAGAACAGAAGTGGCTTCTCAATTGCTGTGCAAAAAGCCCCAGATCTAGAAAACACAACAGATTGTGTCACTTAAAGATGGAAAATGCCAGAAGCCTGTATTCTTTAAGAGTTTCCCCCTGTCATAGTGGGGGTGTTCAGGGTAGGAGGTCCTTCCTATTGAGCACCAAGAGCACAGGGCTGGTCCTCAGTGACTTTCCCAGACACTGAGCACCGGGGACACATGAGCAGTAAGATGACCTCAGCTCATCCTGGTGAACCTAGGGCCCACATGTGGGATATGGATTGGAAACTTGTTCTTTGCCTGGAACATGGTGTCAGGGAGAGGCTACTCAGCAGCATGACAGTCACGCAGGCTGTGGTTAATCTCCACTAGGACTTTGTCATTGTGAGTGATGGACACAGGGATGAGTTCCCTTTTAACAGCACAAGATAAAAGGAAAAACCTCTAATCCAATGACAGATGATTGCTCTAAAATAGTTACTTTATAAAAGCTTAATCTCCTATTTGGCTTTGAAAAGTCTTTAGAATATACTTACAGCTGTTATGTCACTGTTTAAAAAAATAAGAATTGTTAGAGCACAGCTAGGAAGAATTGATTCAACACCATGAATAAACATTGTCCATAAATTTGTTTCACTCTAAGGATGCTATATTAATGCAATCATAAAGTATCTAACCATTTGTGATTGGCCTTTTTCACTCTGCATAATTCCTTGGAGACTAATCCAATTTGTGTTTTAAAGCTCGTTGCTTTTCTTAGTGCTGAGTGGGTTTCCATAATACAGGTGCACCACACTCTGTAACCGTTCACCCATTCAAGGAAATGTCAGTTTTTGGCTACTATGAAGTTTTGTTTATAATAAAGACTAAACATTCAATTTTGGGGTGAAAGTGTTCATTATTCTGGGGTGGGCTGCCATGCCCTGGGCCTCTTCCCAGATTCCCTGGTTTATTTAAGGCAGCCTTTTTACTCACCTCCGTAGGAGTTCCAGCACCTGGGCCAAGCTCCTTAGGAGCTCAAGATCCTGTTTCACAGTCACGTCCTTGAGTTCACTCAGTGGAGTGCTTGCATGTGTTCTGGATTACCAGTGCAAAGTTCTCCCAAGAGTTCGAGAGTGGTCTTCAATTCAGTGGACCACTGCAATAGGCTACTGCAGTGAGGGAGAAAACACAGGTTCAACTGTGCAAATGGCACAGGCAAGTAGGAATTGACAGCTAAAGACCCAGTGTGTGATCAGTGGGTCGAAAGTCACCAAGAAGAAATGTCAAGGGTAAGGGGGATTCGGGGTGAACTGTATTAACAGGTTTGGTGCCAACCAAAGACAAGCCAAGAAGATGACACACCACCTGGGGGCAGTAGGAGGATACGGAACCTGATAAGATACTGGGGGCCAGGAGGGTGTTTTCGAAAAATACATTAAGCTGGTTCTTAGCATAACCTGGGTTTCACTAGGAAGTACACAGATGTGCCCGTTAGAAGGTCCACAAGCCTGACTCCAGTTTTGTCAGGCAAAGAAACTTCGTCACTATCTATGATTTTACTCTATCTGCTGTCAAATATTTTGAGGGTCTCTGGCGTCATTACTCTTTGCTCATAAATGAACCTCCACTGGGTTTGGATGTGGAGAGCTAACTTCTCCATCTGCATAGGTAGCCTTAAGCAATGACTTGGTCCTAGAATTCTGTTTGTTGATAGTGACCCCTTCTGCTTTGAATTGGTTGTGAAGCAGATCAGGATAAGGTAAATGTCCTCTTCACAGAATGTAGATGTTGGAAGAGACCAAGGCCGCCTCTTCCATAAGCACAGCAATCCCTTGGTGAAGATGAAAGAATGGCGGTGACTCTCACCCTAGAGCCTTGCAGAGGAGCTCTAAGGTGTACTCAACATCAGGAAATTTGCAGGAAGGGGATGACAGAGGTGTGTCGTCTGTCTCTCCTGTGATTTCTCCTTGAGCTGCCTTTATATTAAAGTGTCTGGGATGCCTGATCCAGAAGAAGTCTTATAACAGGGAATGGCCTGAAAAAGACTGGCAAAAATATTTCGTTGCTTTAAAACTTCCCCCACTGTTTTTGGGAACTGAAGCCTGCATCCCTCCCTGAGGCAGGGTGTTAAGGAAGGGCCTAGGGCATGCCTCTTTGTGTTACAGGAGACAGCTCAGGCATCCCAGGCCCGGGGTCTCCCAGGTAGGTGGAGGTCACATGCTTTCTTTGGCAGAGATGGGGTGATTGCAATAGTTAACCACAGTAGCCGAGAACCTCTGAAAGTTCTGTATTTCTGTTCACGTTAAGGGAATTTGGATTTTGAGGTGATAGTCTAGTCACTTTTCCTCACTTGCTGGCAAATCTGCTTTCCTTCTCAAACAACTTGTTCTCATTCTTTTGATGTGGCCTTGAGGACAAGTGCTGAGCTTCTGGTCACACAGTCTGTCCTGACAGCTGGGCTGCAGAAGGGACACTACCCTTGTGCTTACCTGAGTCATGTAAGTTGTCCATCTTCAACTTGACTCCAGTGGAGTCATTTCTTGGCTCAATTTCATTTGGCTATAGCCGCATAACTTCCTGCCCTCCAGTACAAGCGGAGGTGAAATCTGACCTTCAGAAAATCGTGTCCTTAACAATGAGGTAAACTTTTCTGTCTTTTCCGCAGTCCTCTTGATGGCTGCAACTGAGAGACCCCTTCTCTTCTAGAAGAACGAATGTGACTTGACCCTGCTTTTGATGGCTCCTTGTCTAAAAGCTGTACCCAGTGGGGTGGGTACATGCCAGCATGGGGGCACACTCCCAACCATTACCCTGACCCACCACTGAGGGAAGAATTGTCCTGGATTTGGAGAGGTCTCAATGGTACACGGGTTGGTCTCCCAGAACACCCATTCCCTTCTGCCCAAATAATCCAGTCTTCAGATACCTACCGCACAGTAGGAATGGAACGTTAGATGGCCCCCCCAGCTGGATGGTAAATAAGAGGCTATGCATGTGGGAGGGAAGCTTTTAACCTTGCTAAGACAGGGGGAGTTTTGCATTTGCTTAAATGCTGTTATGTTCTCATGTTCTGATTTCTGAAAAATTCACAAAGGAATAAATGTTGATTTTTCACATGATCTTAGAGAATGCTAAGAGGTGTACCATACCTGATTCATAAAGTCTAACATGGCACAAACCCCTTAAAGATACAGTACCAGTAAAAAGGAGTGCAAAGTCTCATTGATGAATAGACATGGGTATTACTGAGTAGTATTGACTCAAATAATTTTGACAAAAATCTCAATGGAGGTTTAAGCAAAATCAGGACAAGCTTCCGGAAAGGGAAATTCTTACCTTCACCATTTTAAAGGTGTACAGAGAAAACAAAGGGGGACGGGGAGGTGCTGATGAGGTAGTGGTTACATTCATGTGAGGCCCAGGAAATCTGTTGTGCATAAAATAAGGGAGTGAAGGAAGCATCAAGTATGTGGATGTCCCTGGTAGGTGGAAGAATATCTGACTCAGTCTTGCCTCCAGTTCTGTCTCCTGTAAGATGAACTTGAAACTCACTATTATGGAATCGAACAGGCTTTAGTTGAGGTGCTAGACTCAGGTACAACTCACATCCTTGTGGGAGGTCAGCAAGGAATTGCCTTCCTGATCTGTGGGGCTTGTTCTTCCCAGGTGCCACATCACAATAGCAACCATACCCGGTCAATAATACATAAACAGCATATCGTGGAGGAGTCGGGTTATTCCAAGAGCACAAAATTCTTTTACAAGAAAAAAACACATAAATCACCATGTGTACAAGTTACAAGAGAAAGATTCTTGCAGGTACTAGAAAGAGCACTTAAAACACACATGGAGGAGAGACACTAGACCTAAGGGACTCCTCTGGCAGAAACAAGCTCTTAAATACCAAACTGAATTAGAAACCAGGACATCTAGATGATGCTGTTTTAATGTTCTGATTCCATATGGATATTTGTGTTGATGGGTTCCTGCAGGTTTAAGCTAATGTGGTAAAGAAAAATACGACTGTATAGAAATGCCATTATTGGCAGTTGAAGTAGTTGTTTCAAATCCAGTGAACAAGATACTGGAATTGTTGCTGACATGTCTAAGTGGTGTTTCATAATACAGGAGGAAGAACATCTTTCCTTTGCCCAAATACAACTTTTGTAATTAGTGAATGTAAGCCCAGTCTGTATTTTTGCTGTGAATGTGTGTGCATATGCAAGAATAAGCATTACTTTCCACAGCTTGATCCTTTATTTTCATAACTACACTGTGAAACTACTCAGGAACTTTTCACTGAACAGTCCGGTGTCTCAGAACACTGTCACAGATAGATGTTAACTGTGCCAGATCCTTCATGGTTGCTAATCTGGGTTCTGTGTTCTGTAAGAAAGTGCAAGAGTGTGTCTAGGGGTCTCCCGATCCCATTTGGCTGCTGCTTACCACAGTGGGAACAGCAACCCCAGGGCCCGTTCCTCACTGGCCACCGGAAAGACACTGAGTGGTGGGGTCTAATCTTTTTGTTTGCAAAGTAGTCGCTGTGAGCAATTCCATAACACAATTGCTGGGCCATCTCCAACTTTGATATTCCAACAGACTGTGCAAAGTCACGGCGTCAGTGATTCGCCAACTGTTACAGATGCTGTTTGCTTACCGGTTCTCGATCTTACCATCTTCACAGGAGGGAGAGACTTCCAAAAAAGTAGACGTGTATATATGTCATTTGCCCTAGGAAATACATACAAGACAGGTTTCTGCAAACTAAGTATCACAAAAATGTTACTTGCTGTGGTGGTAAAGTTAGTGGGAATTCAGTTATCAATGCAGTGACTTGGAAATTCACTCTGAGAAAGGGAGGCACTGAATATAGACGGCAAATCGGTGCTGTCTCCAGACTTCTAGGGATGTAACATTTAATTGGTACCAGTTACCAGAAGACAGGTGGAATCTTTCAGCTTCATGCTCAGCAGCACCATTTGTCTGGGCATGTAAGGATCAGAAATTTTCAATCCAAGGAGCGAGAGCACTCTGAAGCCTTCCCATAACCACGTTGTGGGAAAGCTGGGCCTGCCCGACTCCTCAGGAGCAAAAGCATAGGCCAGAGCTCTCTTCTGAGATATGGAAGCTGCTGTGAGTCCTGTTTCCCAGATCTCAGCCCTTTGGAGATTTGTACCTGCTGCTTTGCTTTGGGTGGTTCAGGGAACTAGAACAGCCAGTAGGAGGGGAAGGCGGAGGTCAAAGCCATCTGTGTAGAGACCTTGCTGTGTGTCTGTGCAGGTGAGAGATGTCCTGCCTCCCAGGGCAGCTGTGCTGACCACAGCTCATAAGAGGCAAGGGTCTCTCTGGTCCCCTGTGACATGTGAGGCCTACAGGGCAGCTTAATTCTCTGGGGTGGGGACATAGAAGGCACTTCCACTGGTCTTTGGTCAAGGAAGATGGGCATTTTGAGAGTGTTTTCCTGTCTTACGTTTGGAATAATCAGGATATGATTGGTACATTTCTATTCAGTGGGTTACTACATACCAGCAAGGAACATTTCTGGGCTGAGAATATTGGGTGAATGTTTTCAATTATACACTTCTGTAGAAAATATAAAAATTCTTGTATAAGCTTCAATTGTTTTTTGGCATTTACATGTATTCAATTGAAACATTGTCCATAACCCTAACATGTTTTGATACAAGGCTAAGAATACATGCAGCTGTTTTCCTCATGATCATGCTTCCCAGGGAAAGAGCTATGAGCCTTCTCTGAAATAAAAGGAGAAACCACTGACCTGCTGTAGTTCTGACGATTGAACTTGAAATTGAGAGTGCCTGTCCAAGTATTTTCTGCTTTCTGAAATGACTACCACTTTAGGGGCTTAAACTGAACAAGTTTATCATGCAGTTGGAGATGAAAAGTTTGAAGTGGTTCTCTGTGGGATACAATCAAGTTGCTGGCAGGGTTGGGTTTTTATCCTGTTACTGAGGACAGTGTGGTGCCTTGACTTACCTACCGTTTGAGGGCCATGCATTGCTGGTCTTGGGGCTCCTTTATGGATGTTCACACTCAGGACCCTCTTTCACTTCAAAGCGGAGTGTACGTCTTAAATTTGCCTCTCACCTGCGTGCCTGGCTGTCTCCTGTCTGTCATTGTCCTGACAAGAGGTCGGGCCGGACTAGATCCGAATCTGCAGCTCGGCGGATCGTCAGTGTGTTCCCTCATCTCCCTTGATGTGTCGTTTTTGGGGTAACTTACCTGCTTCCACCTGGTACTTTCTTGGAAGTGATCACCACCCTTGTCTGGGCTCCCTGAAAACTGGTGACAGGGCCGAGAGTGCAGCCCCGAAGACGTCATTGACTTCCACACGTTCCCGCAATCACAGTGGGATCCCTTTGAGGAAGGTATAGAGTATAGCTCAGAATGTCACTCGTTGGTGACAGGTCATTTTAGTTGCCAGCCTTCGGGTGGTTGACAAGGGCTTAGTACAACATCAAGGACTCACCTTCAGGACTTGGCCCACCAGATCATTACTGCAAAGGTTCTATTTCCAAGGGCTCCACTCACCTGGGAATGCTCAGTGCTTCCTTGGGGGTGATGCCCACATGACCCGGGAGTAGCTCCAAGAGGGTTGTTTCCTGCCTGTGGAGGTACTTAAGTCTTGATGTTGGCAATGCCAATGGACTGACTGCTCACACCCTCTCTGGTTATACCTGCAGTGACTATTAGATATGTGAGGAGCTGGTGTTTAATTAGGTCATGGTTGACTGTCCTGGCCATGGGGTGTAAGTGGGATTGATGTGTGACCTTCAGGATTATGCTTTTTCAAAGGATGTGGCCTCCCCTGCCTCTTCCTTTGGAGTTACTTAGGCCCAGAGTGACCTGTTTGAGTATCCGAGGGAAATCACAGGCCTGGTCTCTGAGAATTCCTATTGCTACACACTCTAAGACGTGTCTAGTAGGTGGTTATATGCCATTCTCATTCTTGGACCCTGAGCTGTACTTGAGACAAACTCATCAGAGTTGCCGTGAAGTGAGTCTGTAACTTCCGGTTGTAGGACCTGCCAGTGAATATAGTCCCACGGGTTGCTAAAGATTACACGCGCTTTGGATGGCGAGAATGGTGGTCTTGAGGCTCCTGCCTCACAGGCGCGGTAGCAGATGCTCAGAAGGAGCCTGAACACAGCCCCATGTCAGGGGAGAGACTTTCCTCAGGTCGGGAGGTTTGCCCTGTTCTATGTGATCCTGAAGTGTTGGTCACAATTTCATCTTTCAGCTAAATGCTTCAATAGTTTTCCCAAACCTACCTTCAAGGCACGCTTGGTTCCTGTATTTCCTCATGTTGGGAAATGCTAGGAAATGTTGGAAATAGTGTGAGAGAAGTCTGTGTTACCCACCTCAGATTTGAACACATGCTGAGGTCTTAGAGGCATCCACTCCAGTGTGAATATTTCAGAATGTCAGTTAATGTGCATCATGTTACTGTTGAGGGGGAAAGATAATCTGAAGTTGTTGGCAGTTTATTTTTAAACACGATGGTTTTTAAACACTAGTTTTCACATGACTATGGGAAGCAGGTGCAATTCATCTACTGCTACAGAAATAAGCTTAATTCTGTTGTTGGTATTTCAACTTCTGCAGCTTCTGTGCATTGCAATGAAGCCTGCCGGGAATGCCTGCCTTCCCATTGATTGGGTCCTCCAAGAAATGAAACAGAAGGAAGCACTGTGTTTGAAACAGTCATCTACCTGTGTTCCCTGCAGGGTGAATCAGAGGTGCGAGGTTGGACTGGACACTGTGATGACCCACTGAGGCACAGGCTTCCAAGGCTATCTTCCACTGTTCACAAAGCCATTGTGTGGGTTTTGTGTGATCTCATCGTGCCAAGCTGATGGTGAGAGCACAGGGTGTCATCTTGCGTGCCTCGTGCTCTCAGTCCTCATGTGTCAAAACAGTTCAATCCCAGAAGGATTTGAGATTGTCTGGTGACTTTTCCCCTTCCCGATTCCCTGGAGTAATTTTAGGTTTAATTTGTGTGGAAACACGTGCAGTTTGATTATGAGCAGTGATTTGGGTCTGTCTCATGCAGGGCGTTCCCTCAATGCCCCCACTGGGCTGAGAGTTCTTCAGTGTGTTCTGTGATGTGTGGCATCTAGTAATCCCTGTCCTCATTTGTCAAAGTCCTTGCATATTTATATAGTTGTAACTACAGGAATTCTGTGTCTTTATTTCAAAATAGGAAAGGGGGTACAACTGTTTCTGTTACATGGATAGTTTGTATAATGCTTGAGCCAGGATCCTTAATGTGCCTATGACCAGGAAAGTGTTCATTGTACCAGATTCCTGTGTTTTGTGGGGTCTTTATCTCATTCACCGTGGTTCGTTAGCCTGAGAATCCGAGGCTGTCTACCTGGAAGATGTCTTCAGCACTCTTGGACAGATGGATGCTCTTCCACTTGGTTCTGCACGTGGCTGCAGGAACTGTGAACTAGGAAGCACAGGACTGAAGGCAGGAAGACTGCATACACTCACCCTGCCTGTTCGTTCTTGACGTGTCTGGCACCCCCTAGAGATGGGACTGTCCCAGATGGGCTGAGGACCGTTGCACACCTTGGTCAGCAGTGCTTTCCCCTCCTGGCAGACAGAGTCCCTATATGGACACCTGGAAAAAGATGGTGAACCTGTTCCAGTCCCCACAGTGTCAAGCTGTTGAGATTCACTCAGTCCATCAGGTTACGGTGGGAGCCAGGGGATGTCTCAGGATCATGTAAGCTACTGTTTTCCCCGGCTTCTAGGTCTCAACACTCTTCTGATGTGTGCTGTAACTGGGCTGATTTCCCAAAGCCACTCTGGTTATGCGAGCAATGTCTGAGACAGGAAGACCTCATATGTAGGTTAATTGTCTTCTAAGTATCTCCCTGTGCTGGTCGTGAAGTATATAAGCAGTAGTGATGTTTGACCTTTAGGATCACGCTCTTTAAAAAGGGATACAGACTGCCTTCCCTCTTCCTTTGTGGTTCTTAGGCCAAGTGGGACCACTCACAGGACACGTAGCAACAAGAATGAGTAAGACACATGCGTGTACTGAAGAGGTGTCCCATAGGTTCCATGAATCAGCTGCTCTTCCATTCATGGGACCTCAGTTACATTTCAGGAGAGAGAATCCCAGTTGTAAAAAGGGGGACTATAACAGCCCCTTCATGAAACTTGTCAACGGGCAACCTTCTTGGTTCCTAGATCACCTAGTGTCAGCATCCAGAGGACGTATGGGGCTTTGGTACCTGTCTCCCAGGTGTGATAGAAGACATGTTGTAACCTCAGTAGAGATCTAGACTTGCCTTAGACAGGGGAGGTTTCCTTAATCCTTCCTACAATGCCAAAATTTTGCTCACAATTTTATTAACTAATACCCATTATGATCAGAGTTCTTTTGAGGCACACCTATTCATGCCTTTTGAAAATGATTGGGGAAACCTCTTAGAAAAACAATATGGAAGTAACGGACACTTAGCTATCATTGCATTGCAGTGTGGCTGAGGTCTCGGGCTGTCACTTCTGTGCAAATGTCTTATGTGAGTTGGTGCATTGCTAACGGTACTGTCCTCGCTACGTTTCTCTTTTCTGAAGGGAAAGTGGTCTAAAGTTACCTTATTGCCACTTTGCTTTTATAGGCTATTGTTCTTTTTTAAACTTCTATAAGCTGGCTAATTTTCACTTGTATGAGCTATAATTTATTTTTTAATGCAAGACTAAGCTTAATCTGTCATCAGTATTCTGACTTTTCCTTCAGCCCCATGGATTGTAGAGAAGTGTGATGGGAATGCTGCCTCCAGATTGGGTCCCCTAGGATAGAATCAGAAGGAAGAGTGGGATGTGCTTGTTACAGTCATCTGCCTGGGTTCCCTGCAGGTCTAACTGCAGGCACAGGGTTAGATGGATATTGTGCTGCTGACGAAGACAATTGACTTGCAAGGCTATTGTCCATTGCCCCAAAGTTATACATTGAATTGGATGCTCATCCTGCCAGCCTCTTCTGGCAAGAGTGTGGGTCCTACTGGAGCTTACCTGCCCGATGTTCCTTATGTATCAATATGGGTTCATTCCCATCAGAAAGTAGGAGCCGGGGCAGTCAGGAAGTTCACTTTTCTGATGCCCTGGGAGGACTTTCAGCTTTCAGTTTTCTCTGGAAATGGACAGTATTGACTGAAGCCTGGGCCCCACACTGGTCTGCCCTACAAAACTGGCACACACTGGGCTCTTAGACCTAGACTTGCATTTCTGCGGGTGATCGTGTTCCATCATTGTTCCCAACTGTTGGTGCAGTCTCTATACACGACCGTAACTGCCATGATGCCCTTGTTTAGTGTGAGTTCTTTATATCACTGGTTAGTTTTTCTGCTTCACAATGCTTTTTAGAAGATACTCTTCTCTACTCCCTGTGAAAAGTGTTATAAGATCTTCACCCAGGATAAAGGCATGTCCAGCTGGGTGGGTTGACAGGATTCTTCAGAGGGTTGTTCTTACGCTTTGCTTTCCATGTGCCCCCTTGCAATGGGAAGTATAGAAGTGAATGCAGGTGGGTGCAGCCAGCTGTTTCTGAACTTCCCTCACTTCTCTCAGTGAGCCTTATCATCGATGGCAGTATTTCTCTTCTGAGCAGTCAAAACCCCTGTGTGGAGTTGAGAGGTTCTGATCACATTCCAGTTACATTGTCACCTTGTCAGGGACTCACTGACTTCATGAGACAAAAGCAGGAGCCAGTGGTGTTCTCTGAGGGGAGCTATTGTCGTGCATGGCCTCAAGAATGTGTAACCTCTTTTAGGTCATGTTTAATACTTGTTTGGGGGACAGGTTTTCAGATGTCTTGGAAGATTTGAAAGATAATCAGTCCTTCACTACTATCTTGAGTCCTTGATAGTGCTGAGAATTTGATCATAGAGCATGCGCATCATTTTCCAATTCTGTTTATAAAAGTTAGATGTACTGCACTAAGGTTGTGAGGCTGTTGACCTTGGGCATTATCTGCAGGAAGCAGAGCAAATGTTCAGCCAAGGGATGAGAGCAATTCTTCATTGACCACTTCTCTCTGGTAGAGACCCTCACATGAGGATTGTTACTGAGACATTGTGTTGGAGACCATGCTGGTTTCAGTGAAAATTACTCTTACTGGCAGGGTCTCCTTTAAGCATGTGTTTCCTTGCATCTGTGAAATGATAACCTGCTTTACACTCACTGCACAGACTGGAAATCCAATGAGTGAGGATCACCACATCTATGTAGGGGTGGGATGAAAGGGAAGAACTAGGTATAAGTGTTACTGTTGTCTTGTGTGTCTCAGTGTGGGATATGGAAACACTTGACCATACAAAGATTTTCAGATGTGTCAAAGGTTAGTGCTAGAGAAAAATGTTAAGAGTTTAGGTACAGTGAATTTAGGTGTGTCCTTGCCAGTTCTTTAAATGCATTGAGCTTCATGTCAGTGGCAAGTTGTTCTCAGGCCCATGGGGAAGGGAGTGAGGCGCTCTACATGATGCTGTGTGGAAGCTCAGACATCTACTCTGGGAGTTTCCTGTGTTTTTTTCCCCTCTGTGTTTGTATGTCCCTAGTAACTGTTTGGTCTTGATCCCTGGCTGGCCAGGTATGTTGTACCTGCTCTGATCTTCATCCTGTCTCGTTATTCTATAACTGTGTATCCAAGAACCCTTACTCCACACTCCTGGCCAGATCCCCAGGTTGGAAGGGGCTTCCTTTAATACCCGTGTGTGGACTTGATTCGGGTTCCTACCTCTTCTCTGGTGAATCCACCTCGATGGCTTTGAGTTTCCCCAGCCTCAACCTGTGTTCCTGGCACAGTATGACAGGGAAGATGTGGCTTTGGGGATAGAGATACATGATTGAAGCTTGACATACATGGCTTGTCTCTAGTGCCTCATTAATGGCTTATGCCCTGACGTCCGGGACTACCTGGAATGTCTAGATCCCACACTAAATTTCTCCCACTTAGTGAGCAATGTGTTAGCTCACCATGTTGTGTCTGGTTTATAGGTGGCTTCTAAGTTTAATTGCTTTTTGTCTTTGTTAAGCTGGTGAATATGAGTAGGAATTTGATTTTGGTAATGCTTTTGGAATATAGGCGAAGTAATCCTCTCTGAGGTATTGGGCTGGAGTACTTTTGTGGGAAGTTTTGATTGATGGATTCATTTTGTTTCATAAGCAACCTGTACATTCTACATCTTGTGACTTCAGGTAATTTTACTAATATTGTAAAACAAATTAATTGAACAAAGGTCAATTCTCCTTATCACCTAAGTACTCTAAAATACATCTTTTATTCTCGATGCAAATAATTTGGCACTCCTATAGAGTATTCACGGCTGTGACCTTCAGGATTACTTTTACAAAGGACGTGGCCCCCCCTGCCTCTTCCTTTGGAGTTACTTTGGCCCAGAGTGACCCGTCTGAGTATCTGAGGGAAATCACAGGCCTGGTCTCTGAATTCCTGTTGCTACACACTCTAAGACATGTCTAGTAGGTGGTTACTTGCCATTTCTATTCTTGGACCCTGAGATGTACTTGAGATAAACTCATCAGAGCTGCTGTGAAGTGAGTCTGTAACCTCCTGTTGCAGGACCTGCCAGTGGATATAGCCCCATGGGTTGCTAAAGTTCACACATACTTTGGATGGTGAGAATGGTGGTCTTTAGACTCCTGCCTCATAGGCGCGGTAGCAGGTGCTCAGAAGGAGCCTGAGCACAGCCCCATCTCGGAGAGACTTTCCTCAGGTCGGGAGGTTTGCCCTGTTCTATGTGATCCTGAAGTGTTGGTTAATTTCATCTTTCAACTAAATGCTTCAGTGGTTTTCCCAAACCTTCCTTCGAGGCACGCTTGGTTCCTATATTTCCTCATGTTGGGAAATGCTAGGAAATGTTGGAAATACGGTGTGAGAGAAGTCTGTGTTACCCACAGCAGATTAGAACACATGCTGAAGTCTTAGAGGCATCCACTCCAGTGTGAATATTTTTGAATGTCAGTTAATGTGCATCATGTTACTGTTGAGGGGGAAAGATGATCTGAAGTTACTTGCAGTTTATTTTTAAACACGATGGTTTTTAAACACTAATTTTCACTTGACTATGGAAATCAGGTGCAATTCATCTACTGTTACAGAAATAAGCTTAATTCTGTTGTTGGCATTTCAACTTCTACAGCTTCTGCGCATTGCAATGAAGCCTGTTGGGAATGCCTGCCTTCCCATTGGGTCTTCCAAGGAATGAAACAGAAGGAAGCACTGTGTTTGAAACAGTCATCTACCTGTATTCCCTGCAGGGTGAATCAGAGGTGCGGGTTTGGACTGGACACTGTGATGACCCACTGAGGCACAGGCTTGCAAGGCTATCTTCCACTGTTCACAAAGCCATTGTGTGGGTTTTGTGTGATCTCATCGTGCCAAGCTGGTGAGAGCACAGGGTGTCATCTTGCGTGCCTCGTGCTCTCAGTCCTCATGTGTCAAAACAGTTCAATCCCAGAAGGATTTGAGATTGTCTGGTGACTTTTCCCCTTCCCGATTCCCTGGAGTAATTTTAGGTTCAATTTGTGTGGAAACACGTGCAGTTTGATTATGAGCAGTGATTTGGGTCTGTCTCATGCAGGGCGTTCCCTCAATGCCCACCCTGGGCTCTCAGATGTAAGGTTCTTCAATGTATTCTGTAGTGCTGCATGGCATCTACTAATCCCTTTCCTCATTTGTCAAAGTGCTTGCATATTTATATAGTTGTAACTTCAGGAATTCTGTCTTTATTTCAAAATAGGAAAGGGGGTACAAATGTTTGTTACATGGATACTTTGTATAATGTTTAAGCCAGGGTCCTTAATGTGCCCATCACCAGGAAAGTGTTCATTGTACCAGATTCCCTTGTTTTGTGGGGTCTTTATCTCATTCACTGTGGTTTGTTAGCCTGAGAGTCCAAGGCTGTCCACCTGGCAAATGTCTTCAGCACTCTTGGGCAGATGGATGCTCTTCCACTTAGTCCTGCATGTGGCTGTAGGAACTGTGAACTAAAGCATGGGACTGAAGTCAAGAAGGCTGCATACACTCACCCTGCCTGTTCTTTCTTGGTGTCTGGCACTCCCTAGAGGTGGGACTGTCCAAGATGGGCTGAGGACCATTGCACACCTTGGTCAGCAGTGCTTTCCCCTCCTGGCAGACAGAGTCCCTGTCTGGACACCTGGAGAAAGATGGTGAACCTGTTCCAGTCCCCACAGTGTCAAGCTGTTGGGATTCACTCGGTCCATCAGGTTATGGTGGGAGCCAGAGGGTGTCTCAGGATCATGTAAGCTACTGTTTTCCCAACCTTCTAGGTCTCAACTCTCTTCTGGTGGGTGTTTTGCACCGTTCAGATGTTTCATACTGCATGGAGGAGTGACTTCATAGGAAAACATTGCTGAGGCCCTGTCTGTGCAAGCTTGTATGATCGTGCATGATGGGAAGAGTCTCATATCAACAGCTCTGCTGACCATTGCCCTTGTGTGAAGCAGGCTCCTCACTGGCAGCTCTGAGCATCAGAACTTGTTATGTCTCTCCTTCTCCAGCTGGGAGTTTGGGGAACACGTAGCCTGTTCTGTGGAGTTGGCCTTGGCCAAAGAAATGAGCCTATGGGGAGCCTGGGTTATAGTGTCCAGATGGCATCTGGAGAAAGGGGTCAGATCTTCAGTTGTCCTTTAAAGAAATCATTAGATTCATGGAATTAGGCTTCTAGGTATGAAGCTGCTTACCTCCACCCCAATGCCCATATTTCTTAGGATGCAGAAGTCTAAGATTGATTCACTTTCAATGTGGGCTTTTATGGCACTGTTTCATCATATAGGCACAGCTTTCATCACTGCAGTCTGCTGTGACAATCTCACTATTTTGGGGGGGGGGCATTGAGGACCTCCATGGACCCCCCATTTAACATCCAGTAGTGGCCATATGGTCTGCATAGGTTCTCACTGCAGCTTGTTTATCTTTTGTGCTACTTGCATCTTTGGTTCTTGATCTGAGAGCGTTTGATTTCACAGCATTATAGTCACTGTATTCTAAGTATGTATTAAAAAATTGGAACAAGGCCAAGTAGGTCATGGGGCTGCTGGCCTGGGGCATCATCTGGAAGAAAGCATGGCATAGTTGTCACCCAGGATTGACATGAATTCCTGACTGATCATCATATCCGCTTCAGGTAGAGGCACTTGCTTGATGATTTTTACCTGGGCATTGTCTTACAGTTCATAGGGGGGCCTTCAGTTCTCCCTCTTCTCAGTCATCTTTAGGCTTCTGTTTCTATACACCTGTAAGACTGTTCCCTATAAAATGCTTCCTACACTGCACCTGCAGATATGAGTCAATCGCCACATTTATATTTAGGTGGGGATGGAATACAATGGAAGATCTGGATGGAAGTTTGAGTATGCACTTGGGTGTTCCAGTGTGGGACCTAACCGAAGGATTTTCCCTGTTAAAGCTACCTGCTAGGAAGGGGGGAGGTACAGTGAGTTTAGACGACATGTGTCTTGTCCATTTCCTTGAGTGTGTTGTGCTTCAAGTCAGTGATCAGTTGAAATTTACAAAGTTACAGGGAGGTATCCAGACTTTAATGCTGATGTTTGCAGCTGAAAACTGCATTCCAGAGGGTTTCCAGTGTTCTCGTCTGCTTCTTTATATATTTTTTAAATCGAGGACTGAGCTTGTGCCGTAGCTGTGGCTTACAAATGCACTGCATGTGTTTTACTGCTAGTGTTCTGTAAACTCTATGGATCCAGGGACCTTCTGTAGCCGTGGGTGGGTCTGCAGCTTTGTAGGGGCTTCCTTGGCTGAAGGAATAGAGGTGTGTGTGCCTCTGTTACAGGCCCCTACCTATCATCTGAGATGCTTCAGTTGCTTTGCATTTTTTCAGGCCTACCCCTGTGCCCCTGGCATAATCTATCTGGGATGATGTACCTTGGGATAGGTACTGCACAGGGACACACGTGTGAAGATGGACACGTGTCCTTCCTGGTGTATGGTCATGGTCTATCTTCTAATGCTGGGCACAGCCTGCAGAGTCCACAGTGAATTTCTCCCTCTTTCCTCTCTGATGTGGTGTATTGGTTGTTGGTTTTTGTGGGTGGATTCTGGTGAATTTGATCTCTCGTCCTTTAATAACATTAATAGAAATAGGGGGTACGAGTTGGATTTGAGATGTGTACATGTTGTATAGTGGTAAAGTCTAGGCTTTTTACCCATCACCCAAATAGTACCCATTGTACCCCATAAATGCTTCATCTCTCCTCTCCTCCCCTTTGAATCTCCGATGTTTGATACCACTGTGTGTATTTGCATAGCCATAGTGTAGCTCCCACTTAGAACTGTGAAGATAAGGAATTTTTTGATTGCTGGATTAACTAGGGTAATGATCTCCAGTTCCATCCAAGTTACTGCAAAAAAACATACTGCATTTTTTTATGGCTCAGTAGTACTCCATGGTATGTACACAACACATTCTTCTAATCATTAGATATGGAATCAGCCTAAACACCCAACAACTTTGTGATTGTGAATGGTGCTGTGATAAATGTGAGTGTAGGTATCTTCCTGATACAATTTTTCTTTTGGGGGTATATGCCCGGTAGTGAGATTGCAGGATTGAATGGCAGGTCTACTTTTAGTTTGAGAAATTGCCATACTGATCTCTATAGAGATACTAGTTTTCTTTCCACCAATGATATACAAGCATTTCCTTCTCACCACGTTTGTGCTGACTAGCTTTTGACGACTTATGCATGGCCATTCTAATAGGACTAAGACAGCATCTCATTGTGGTTGTAATTCACATTCCTGATTAGTGATGAGCATTTCCTCATGTTTGGCCTTTTGTATATCTTTTGAAAAATTCCTGTTATTGTCACTCTCACCCTTTAAAGGGTTTTGTTTTTTGCTGACTTGTGGGAGTTCCTTGTGGATTCTAGATATCATTGGTACATAAAGTTTAAAAATCTCCTATTCTTTAGGGTTATCTTGCTGTGCGGAGGCTTTCTAGTTTAAGTCACATATGCCTATTTTTTATTGCATTTCCTTTTGGTGTTTGAGTCGTAATTTCGTTGCCTATGGCCAAGGTCCTGAAATGTTTCCTATGTCGCCTAGAATTTCTGTGATCTTAGGTCTTACGTTTGAGACTTTAATACCTCTTGAGTTAAGTTTTAACAGAGATGGATCCATTTTCAATCTTTGAGAGTGCTGTATTTGACCTAAGTTTTATATTTTCATGTGTTTTGGTGGTGGTGAATATTAACCTTTCATTTTATGTTTAAGTCAGATGTGAGCATTTCTTCTAGGGCTGATGTAGTAAGGACAAATTTTGTATTTGGTTGTCTTAAAGACTTGTTTTTGGAATATATAAACTTCTTGGCTTACAGTTACATTTCAGCACTTTTAAAATCCCATTGTCTTCTGGCCTATCATTTCTACTAAAGTCAGTTCAGTTAATCTGGAGTTTCCTTTATTAAATGATACTTTCTCTTCTTAACTTGACAATCCCTTTACTTTAATTTTGGTTATTTGGATTATAATATATTCTGGTGGAGTCCTTTTGGTGAATGTACTTGCCTGGATAACATTGACTATACTGTATCTGAAAACTAACTCTTGCTAGGCTTGCGAAGTTTTTAACAATTTTTTCCTTTCAAATAGGTTTTCTAAATTTTGGATCAATCTTTCTTCCATGAATACTGATGATTCATGAGTTGAATGGCTTTATGGAGTCCTAGATGTCTGAAGCTTTGTTCACTTGTTTCCGTATGTGGCCACAGGGACACTGACCTAGGTTAGACCTCATGGTATACTGCACTTGAATGTCCTCTGAAGCTGATGTCTCAGGTGCTACTCCTGAAATTTTCCCAAACCACGCTGAGGCCCACCTGTTAGAAGATTGCAGGTGCACACCTCTAGTATGTGTTCACTGGATGCCTTTGGCACCAATAAATGACTGCCCCATACCATTGGGGGAGAGTGTTCATAATGAGGAGCATTGTGCCGCCTTTAGGAGTTCAGCTGCAGTCTGAAGGCATGATGCTCAATGTTAAGCAATAGTCTGAAGTCTGAAGTATCACACTATTGGGTTAACTGTCAACAGTTGAGTTTCCTAGGTTGAAAAAGTTATTGCTACTCACATTCTTAGGTCATTAGCCTTCTTATTTTTGTCTGAGATGCTTTTGTGCTGAGAATGGCTCAGTTTTGGAGAATGGCTGTAGTAAGAGGAAACTGAACAATATGAAGGGTAGTGTTGAGCCGAACTTGAGGTTCAGTAGAGCTGCCAGAAGACGCAAAACCTTCATTGTGCACACTGACAGACATGTGAATAACAGGGAGCTCCCTGGCCTGCAGTGAAATCTGAGGACTCAGAAATCTTAGTTGCTGTGGTGGTAATGGTGAGAATTCAACAAGTGGACTTGGTGAGTCTATTTGTCTGCAGTGGTGAACCCACTGTAGTCAACATTCCTCAAGTAGCACATGAGGTTTTATACAAAATCAAGGAGGTTGTCTTTACCTTTGCCCACCAGATCAGGCCTTGTTAAGATTCCTATTGGCTATCTGTAAGGGGTCTACCTCATGAGCAATGCTGAGTGATTCTGTGGTAGTGATGTCCATTTTACTGGACATCAAGTGGAATGTCTCCTGCTTGTTGACATGTTCCACGATGAGTTCCTAGATCTGATGTGTGCTGTCACTGGGCTGATTTCCCAAAGCCACTCTGGTTATGCAAGCAATGTCTGAGACAGGAAGACCTTATATGTAGGTTAATTGTCTTCTAAGTGTCTTCCTTTGCTGACTATGAAGTATATAAGCAGTAGTGATGTTTGACCTTTAGGATCACGCTCTTTAAAAAGCAATACAGACTGCCTTCCCTCTTCCTTTGTGGTTCTTAGGCCAAGTGGGACCACTCACAGGACATGCAGCAACAAGAATGAGTAAGACAGATGCGTGTACTGAAGAGGTGTCCCTCTTCGTGTTCCATGAATCAGCTGCTCTTCCATTCATGGGACCTCAGTTATATTTCAGGAGAGAGAATAATCCCAGTTGTAAGAAGGGAGACTATAACAGCCCTTCATGAAACTTGTAAATGGGCAACCTTGTTGGTTCCAAAAGATCACCTAGTCTCAGCATCCAAAGGACAAATGCTTTGGTACCTGTCTCACAGGTGTGATAGAAGATATGTTGGAACCTCAGTAGAGATCTAGACTTGCCTTAGACAGGGGAGGTTTCCTTATTCCTTCCTACAATACTAAAATTTTGCTCACAATTTTATCTGTCAACTAATATTTACCCATTATGATCAAAGCTCTTTTGAGGCACACCTATTCATGTCTTTTGAAAATGATGGGAAGCATCTTAGAAAAACAATATGGAAGTAACTGACACTTAACTATCATTGCATTCCAGTGTGGTTGAGGTCTTGGGCTGTCATTTCTATGAGTTAGTGCATTGATAACAGTACAGTCCTCACTATGTTTCTCTTTTTTGAAGGGAAAATGATCTAAAGTTACCATATTGCCACTTTGCTCTTATAGGTTATTGTTCTTAAACTTCTATAAGCTGGCTAATTTTCACTGTATGAGCCAATCACTTATTTTTTAATGCAAGACTAAGCTTAATCTGTCATCAGTATTCTGACTTTTCCTTCAGCCCCATGGGTTGTAGAGGAGCGTGATGGGAATGCTGCCTTCTGATTGGGTCCCCTAGGATAGAATCAGAAGGAAGAGTTGGGATGTGTTTGATGCAGTCATCTGCCTGGGTTCCCTGCAGGTCTAACTGCAGGTGCAGGGTTAGATGGATATTGTGCTGCTGACAAAGACAAAGACTTGGAAGGCTATTGTCCATTGTCCCAGAGTTTTACATTGAATTTGATGCTCATCCTGCCAGCCTTTTATGGCCAGAGTGTGGGTCCTACTGGAGTTTACATGCCTGATGTTCCTTATGTATCAATATGGGTTCATTCCCATCAGAAAGTGGGAGGTGGGGCAGTCAGGAAGTTCACCTTTCTGATGCCCTGGAAGGACTTTGAGCTTTGAGTTTACTCTGGAAATGGGCAGTATTGACTGAAGCCTAAGCCACATTGGTCTGCCCTACAAAGCTGGCATACACTGGGCTCTTAGACATAGACTTGCGTTTCTGCGGGTAATCGTGTTCCATCATTGTTCCCAACTGTTACTGGTGCAGCCTCTATACACGACTGTAACTGCCATGATGCCCTTGTTTAGTGTGAGTTCTTTATCTTACTGGTTGGTTTTTCTGCTTCATGATGCTTTTTAGAAGATACTCTTCTCTACTCCCTGTGAAAACTGTTGTAAGATCTTCACCCAGGATAAAGGCATATCCAACTGGGTGGGTTGACAGGTTTCTTCAGACGGTGGTTCTTCACATTGCTTTCCGTGTGCCTCCTTGTAATGGGAAGTATAGAAGTGAATGCAGGTGGGTGCAGCCAGCTGTTTCTGAACTTCCCTCACTTCTCTCAGTAAGGAGTCTTCTCATCAAAGGCAGTATTTCTCTTCTGAGCAGTCAAAACACCTGTGTGGAGTTGTGGAGAAGGTTCTGATCACATTCCGGTTATGTTGTCACCTTGTTAGGGACTCACTGACTCGATGAGGTACAAGCAGGAGCCAGTGGTGTTCTCCGAGGGAGCTACTGTTGTGCATGGTCTCAAGGATGTGTAACCCCTTTTAGGTCATGTTTAATACTTGTTTGGGGAGATGGGTTTTCAGATGTCTTAGAAGATTTGAAAGATAATCAGTCCTTCACTACTATCTTGAGTCCTTGATAGTGCTGAGAATTTGATCATAGAGCATGGGCACTATTTTCCAATTCTGTTTATAAAAGTTAGATGTACTGCACTAAGGTTGTGAGGCTGTTGATCTTGGGCATAATCTGCAGGAAGCAGAGCAAATGTTGAGCCAAGGGATGAGAGCAATTCTTCATTGACCACTTTTTTCTCTGGTAGAGACCCTCACATGAGGATTGTTACTGAGACATTGTCTTAGAGACCATTCTGTTTTTCAGTGAAAATTATTCTTACTGGCAGGGTCTCCTTTAAGCATGTGTTTCCTTGTAACTGTGAAATGATAACCTGCATTACACTCATCGCACAGACTGGAAACCCAGTGAGCCAGGATTACATCTAGGTAGGGATGGGGATGAACGGGAAGAACTAGGTGTAAGTGTTACTGTTGTCTTGTGCGTCTCAGTGTGGGATATGGAAAAATATGACCATACAAAGATTTTCAGATGTTTCAAAAGTTAGTGCTAGAGAGATCTTAAGAGTTTAGGTACAGTGAATTTAGGTGTGTCCTTTCCAGTTCCTTAGATGCGTTGAGCTTCATGTCAGTGGCAAGTTGTTCTCAGGCCCATGGGGAAGGGAGTGAGGCGCTCTACATGATGCTGTGTGGAAGCTCGGATATCTACTCTGGGAGTTTCCTGTGTGTTTTTTTTCCCTTCTATGTTTGTATGTCCCTAGTAACTGAGTTTGGTCTTGATCCCTGGCTGGCGAGATATGTTGTACCTGCTCTAGATCTTCATCCTGTATCGTTATCCTGTAACTGCGTATCCAAGAACCCTTCTTCCACATTTCTGGGCAGATCCCCAGGTTGGAAGGGGCTTCCTTTAAGACTTGTGTATGGAATTAACTCAGGTTCCTACATCTTTTCTGGTGACTCTACCTCTATGCCTTGAGTTTCCCCAGCCTCACCCTGTGCTCCTGGCACAGTATGATGGGGGAAGATGTGCCTTAGGGGATACAGATACATGTCTGAAGCCTGACTCACATGACTTGCCTCTAACACCTCATTAATGGCTTATGCCCTGACGTCCGGGACTACCTGGAATGTCTTGAGCCCACAGTGAATTTCTCCCACTTGCTGATGGATTTGTTGCCTTGGCCATGTTTTGTCTAGTTTGTAGGTGGCTTCTGCTAAGTTTAATTGCTTTTTGGCCTTGTTAAGCTGGTTGAAAGAGTAGGAATTTGATTTTGGTAATGTTTTTGGAATCTATGTGAAGGATCCTCTTTGATCTTCTTTCCCTCAGCTGTTTAACACAGCATGGAGTGTCCTGAGTCACAGTGCACTTGTAAAGGGCAGGCATTTTCTCAGTGACACACTTAATATGCCCTCGTGACCTCTCTGAAACTCCCTGCTCAGTGCAATGACTGGGTAATTCTCACTGAGAGGCAGAGCCCTGAATACAGATGTAGAGCTGGTGATGTCTCCACATGTTCTGGGAAAATGTTAAGTACCAATCTTATCACAAGAGAAGGAAAAAGGATTCCTGCTCTATGGCCAGCAAAATCAGTGCCTCCACCTCATGCTTTCCTGGAGTGACCCCAGGAATGAGCAGGACAGTGAACAGGTGTCACATGGGGCAGCCATAGGGAAGTGGCATTGACCTAGTCACTTGGAGGTAACTGGGACTCCATCTGACTGGGTCTGTGTGAGGAAGGTTCAGAATGTACCTCAGAATGTCTTCCCTACTTGGAACCAAGTCTGATTTCTTACGCCTGAGGTCTCTGCTGCTATCATTGCAGGTTTTTACTTCTGCCAGAGGCATCAGTTCTCCCTGGGCTGCAGCGATGTGGGGCTGGATGCAAGCAAGTGTGTGGAGAGTGAGGGTGTGACCCAGGGCAGCCCAGTCATCCTAATCAAAGTGCAAACCACTGGATGTTCTTCCTGCAGAAGCATGGGCTGAGTGCCTTTAGAAGCATTGGGAAATGATTCAATAATTGAGAATGATGTAAAAAATGGAGTAACTTTGATTGCATTCAGAGCATAACTTATTTTAAATGTCATGCTTCCCCTAACAAAAATAGATTGGATTGTGTGTCCATGGGTCTAAAATGAGACCTACCTTATTCGTTGACTCTCCCTTAGATACCATGAGTTCTAAGATGACTGTAGTGGGAAGATACTGACAACTCTAATTCCTTCATTATCGTGGAGGTTAGGAGGTTTTGATCTCCACATGTCAGTATTGTAATATATATCACTTACTGACTTTCACTGCCACAGACCTTAAGGGCTGCCATGACATCTTGCCATGGTATGTGTACATAACTATATGTGAACAAAAGACTTCAGATACCATTTCCCATGTTAGAGATCCAGTTGGGTTGAGCTTGGCGTAATGAAAAGTTATGTATTGCTGTTTCTAGTAGATTGCTAATACTCCAAAAAAGTGTATATCAAGAGTATTCTTTTACCCCTGGTCATTTTTGTAATCTTTGTTCCCTGATCCTACCACTGGTGACTGGTCACTTTGAAATTGTGACTCCTTCAATTAGAAGTTTAGTAATCCTTTGTAGGGTGAGGTCTGAGAGTCAACATTAAATACAAAGGTTTAACTTCTGCCTACCTGGCTTTCTGAAATCACTGAGTACAAAACAAGGGCTCCTGTTTCTCTGTCCAAGCCAGTGATGTCTACAAAACACTGTTCAGCAAAAAGGGAAGGGGAAGAGAGCTTATTCTCAGTTCCCACTTGATATCATTCTACCACGTGCCTACGGAGGGCTCTGGAATTGCTTTTTCACCATACTATTTCTGTACTAGAATAAAGGTGGTTTCTCCATTGCCATGGTCACAACCTACAATTAAAAGACATGCAACAGATTGTGTCATTTGAAGATGGAAAATGTAAGACAGAAGCCAGAGTTCTCCCCCAAGAGTCCCCATATCATCTTTAGAGTGTTGAGAGTAGGAGGTATTTGGTACTACACACCAAGAGGACAGGGATGGTCCTCACTGTTTCTGCAGACACTGAACACCTCGAATGAGTGGTAAGATCATGTCTAGTCCTGGTGAATCTCATGGGCACATACATGGAGTATAGACTGGAACCCTTTCCTTTTCCTGGTATGTGTCATCAGGGATAGATGACTTTTTAGCATGAGAACTACACAAGTTGGTTAGTTTCTATAATTTTCCCATATGAATGGTTGACATGGGGATGAGTTTCCCTTTAAAACAAGATGATGGAGAGGGATGAATAACTCTAATCTCATGACAGGTTAACCCTCTCAAACAATTAAAATTTAAGAGTTGAAATTTTATTTGACTTTTATAAAGTATCTTCAAAGTGTACTTTACTCAGTTATGTTGTAGCTATGTCACTGTCAAAAAAAATTTCCATGAGAATTGTCAGCACATTAAGGAAGAATTTTTTCAGCACAATGAAGATAAAGGGCTACTGCCGTAGCCTCTTGCAGTGAGGAGGAATAACTGCTCAACTCTGCATTATAGCACAGGCCAAGTGGGAAGTGACAGTCAAGGAGAAGTGTGTAGTTAGTGGGTGGAGAGTTGCCAAGTGGAAACGTCAGGAGTAAGGGGGGATTTGGGATGAACTATGTTAACAGGATTGGTGCCAAAGAAGCCAAGAAGATCAGACACGACTCTTGAGTGGGAGGGGGGTGGAGGATGAGGAACCTGATCAGATACTGAGTATAGTCATATATCAAGGGAAGATTCTTGCAAAATGGACTTAGCAGGTTCTCTCTCTAACTTGGGTTTCACAAGAAAGTACACAGATGGGCCTATTGGACTGACTCCAGTTGGACCAGGCAAGGAATCTTGGTCACTACCCATGATTTCACTCTACCTGCTGTCTAGTATTTGAAAGGTCTTTGGTTTCATTAATCCTTTGTCATAAAGAATCTTTGCTAGGTGGGATGTGGAGAACTTCTCTATCTGCATAGGTAGCCTTAAGCAACTGCGTGTTCCTAGAACTGTTTATCATGGATCCACTTCTTGTTACCCTGAAGGGGTTGTGAAGGCAGATCAGGGCAAGGTAAATTGCTCTTCAGAGAAGGCAGTTGTTGGAAGACCAAGTCCCCCTCTCCCTGAACCCAGCAATCCCTCAGTGAGGCTGCTATGACTCTCACCCCCAGGGGATGGCAGATGAGGTCCAAGGTATTCAATGTCAGAAAATCTGCAAGACTGTAAGGTGTGTCCCTGCTTGGATTTCTGCTAGAGCAGCTTGTATGTTATGAATGCCTGATCTTGGAACTCTATACTGATAGCTGTCCTGCAGAGGGGCTTCAGATGAGGTTACTTTCTTGTACTTACCCCGACGTGTCATGTCCATCTTCACGTGGACTCCTGAGGAGCCATTTCTGCACCCAATTTCACTTAGCTATAGTCATGTAATTTCATCCTGCCATAGAATTAAGGAATGGGGATGAAACCTGAACTTCAGGATCGTGTTCTTAGCAATGAGGTAATCTTCTGTCCCTCTTCCAGTCCTGTGTTTGAGAGCAAGAGTCTCTCGCTGGGGATGGTAGGACAAAGAGTGTGACTTGTCCCTTTTTGATGGTGCCTTGTCTAAAAAACGTGCCTAGTGGGGTGGGACATGCCAGCACAGCATCCACTATTGAAGAGTGGACCTAGATTTGGAAAAGGGGTCTCGGGGTACAGGTGTTCCTATAGAGCACCTGTTCCATTCTTCCCGGTTGTGGGGTTGATACCTGAAGACTGGACAGCAGGAGTAGAAGGGGAGCCAGAGTTGTTATAGTGAATAGTGTCACATGAGAGGGAGGTTTCTAAGCTTGCCCTGACATTTGGATGAATTTTGTCTTGTTCTTTGCTGCTATCACATTTTCATGTTGTTTTTTTTGGAGGGGAGGTGATAAATTATGGATAACTTACTGAAATGCTTTATGAAAAATTCTTTAAACATATACAGAATAAGTCTTTTATCCATAATCCAGCTTTAGTAACATTTAAAAAACATTGTATCCACATTTCTGTTGAGTTTGAAATAGGTAAAGTTTCTTTTAACTCAGTCCTCCATTCTAGTAGAAAATGCTTTGCTTTCAACACAGAAGACACCTGAAAGATGGCTGATGTGTTCTCCAACAGCTTCACAGACTGGTATGTACCAGTCTATTCATCTAGTCCCCTACTGGACATTTCAGTTTGTCTTGCTACTACAAATATTGCTTTAACAAATCTTTGTATATAGACATTTATAGAATGCATTCCTGGAAGAATTTGCTGGATCAAAAGGTCTACATATTTATAGTTAACATATTATCAAGTTATACCAATTTGTCTACCAACTCCATTGTACTAATAATCTTACTGTATAACTTTACAAAGTTTAACTCGAGTGTTTCTAAAGCACATTCATGACACTTCAGGTATTAGATAAGAGTGACACCTAATTTGTTAAACTCCTGCAGAGTTCTGATTGCAATAAACACAAAGCCTAGTTTCAGACAGGCATTTGCAAGTTCATTTGTTCAAGTTTTACCTCCAGTTGTTTTTCAACATGAGTTAATAATAAAACGTAATGGGCTTTCCTTGAAGTCTTCCCTTTTTTTTTTTTTCAATTGATGTGCCTTGTATCTCTCAGACAATGCCTTAAGTTCCTTTGGGATACTCTGATTTTCTCTTTCTAGAGAATCAATTCAGTGGCAATTCTCCAGTCACTCCTCATAATAACTAGTTGGGACTCCAGTCCTCCCTTCTGGCGCACCTTATTTTGTGGACGTACTCCTCAATGTTGCATGGAAAGTTGTAATTATAGAATTGGGTAATGTTGTGTATATGTAGACCTCGAGATGCTAGGTCATTGGGAATTAATATCCCCACTTTCTCGTCTTAAAATTTTGCGATGCCTTCTCTCTCTCTGTTCTCTATTACCATGCAGAGTTTCCACTGATGTACTTAAGACATTTCACCGCTCTGATCAAGGCTTTCTATGAGGCCTACCTTTTTCTGTATTTCCTTGTTACAGTGAAAGCAATAGGAAGTATTAAGGCAAAATAGCAGGAGAAATCTGCAATATATTTTACATTGTATGGAATGTATGTAAAGGTTTTGATTTCCTGTGTGGCTATTAAAATATTTTTCAGTGACTGCATTTCTCTGTTCCTTTTGATCTTGTTGGGTGGGAGTTAATGACAAACATGAGATGGCTCCTAAAAAGCATCCATGCAGGTGGTACTGATGTTCCCAAAACCTTGAGTTCTTGAAAGGATATTGCAAGGAATAACCCTTCTATGAGACTTGGCGTGCCTTGGTGTCCGATAGAGTTCCAAGAGGAGGAAGGACCCTGGGACTGTAAAGGTTTTCCAAGTCAGGAAAGTGACATCATTCATCCCGTCTAGTTCCTATGTTTCTGAGGGTGGGGCTTTAGTCTTAGTGCTTGCAATTGCTCACCACAGCTGCTCACTACGTCCTCATGGGAAAATTAAACAGAGACCTTGACTAGAAAGTCTCACTGCTAGGCACCCAAGTGTGTGTCAGGTTTGCCATTTATTCCATATTCAGGAAAAGCTGTGGAGTCGCCTTTCCCTGGAGATGTGCTGTGGAGACACGGTCTGATGAACTGGAATTTGGAGAGCTGGCACTGAGTCTCGGCCAGCTGTTCCTTCAGGAACTTTCTCCTGTCGCTGGTATCACTGTTAATTCAGGAACCAACTACAGGCATCCCGGTCCTGCAGGAGTTGGAGCATGGTCTTCTGCAGCTGCCAGTCTTAAGTCTGGGGGCCAAAAACTACATGGTCGTGGGGATGTGGCTGGAGATGCCATTGCTGCCTCCTGGGGGTAGGGAATGAGGTGCTGAGACTTCAGCCTTGGGAGAGTCTGCTTGAACTGTGGAAAGAATGAATTGCTTCATTTTTTTAGTCTGTTCTTCTTCTGCTTCTTTAAGATAGGAATGAAGTTAGATGATGTCTATTGTGATGTCTTTAAGTTTGACTTTAGAGGTTCTGTGAAAGTTAAAAATTCACCTTTTTCTCTGAAATACCTGGAGAGACAAACCATATTAGTTACTGTGTGCAGTATGTCAACAGCCCCTCTGGTGCTTTGAGAGAATCTTAAAAGAAAAACTCAACATACTGTAAATCACAAATCCTGGCAGCTGTCCTGTTATTAAATTTCAGGTTTCTAGATTCCTGTCATGGAGTTTGACCTCCATTGGTATTGACTGAACTCCTGGGTTCAGTCAAGGTCATTCTTTGACCCTTCTCTGCCATAATTCTGTACCTGTGTCCACATAGGTGTCATTTTCAAGCCAGAGATTGGAACAGTCCAGGTGAGATTTCTCACCACCAATCTGTACTAGTGGGGATACACTCCACTTTAGCTTGAGGAAAGACTCACTGGATGCAGATTACATGGGCAGCATTTCTTGTGGATGTCAGGTCACCTCAGTCTCTGTCCATGGCTCTCCCAGCCATGGTACTCAGATATTGTTCAATTTTCTCTGACATGGACTTCCCTTTGTGTGGTCAAGAGCTCAAGTTAAGGACCCAGGAATCTCAACGCTATCTGTAGATCTTGACCCACTGGTAGTTCCCACTTCTGTCAGAAAGGAAACATTTCCCCTCTGCCCAGAGCATAGTTTGAGCTCCAAACATGATTTACTAGAGGTTGACATAGGTGTTTCCTCCCTTGGGAACATCCTTGCTTGCCTTGCTGGGGAGTTGGTTGTTGAAGTGAGAGAGTTGTTCAACTAGGGAAATACGTTGACCCTGTTTGCTGAAGAATCATGGTGCATACCTTCCGTCTTCCTGACAACATCACAGGGTTAGGTGCCCATGGCAAGTGTTGAATGTCATTAGTTTCATGGTTAGGTGGTTTTCATAAGTGCTCCCTTCAGTAAGATCAATAGGTTACATTTGAAAGTCTTAATCTTGAATTTCTACTGAAGGTTTTTTCTTTCTTTTTTTTTTTTTTTTTTTTAGGAGTTAAGGTCTACCATTTCCTGTTCCTGTGAGCTGTCTAACATCCTTCAGGATTGACATAAGAATTGAATGTTGGATATACTGGTCTATTTTAGATGTCACAAAGGGCAATTATGATTTTCTGTAGTATAATTGTATTAGAATTACGGATTCTCTTTTAACAAGGATAACTTACATGGAATTTTCTAATATAGAAAAGAACTGTTACCTCTTGCTCTTAAGATGTTTTTTTGAAGTCACACTTGATAATGTTGAAGTTGTAGGTGTCTTATGATACCTTCTCAGACAGGTGAGCTGTCCACACAGCAGAGTCCTATGTGAACCACATGTCCAGGGCCATGGAATGTGTCCTGAACCCAAATGCCTGAAAGTTGCAAATCTCTGGTGTGCTTTGGGGACAAAATGTGTTGAATATTTGTGTGACTGAAATAAATATATTGGTACCTCTTGTTCCTCCACATTTTAGCCTTTAGTCATCATGGAGACCTCTGAATATCATGAACTTGGCATCTTGTGATGTCCCTTGGCCATACTGATTGTTTATCTCATACTTAAAGTACTGTGTTTTGAGGGGAGTATTTCTATGAAGGTTCTACGCCTTTGCATTTTTTGCCAAGCTAATATCTGCCACATTCTTTGAGAATATGAACTGTCACTTCCTGAATTCAATAATTCCCTTCATGTTGTATAGGTTCATTTACCTAAAAGGATAGTGTCTTTTGGGTGACCATGTTGCCCTGTGAGTTCATGGAGTGGCTGTCCTGCCTGAGCACATAGGTACTTATGGAGAGGCTCCACCGAGAAATTCTAACTGGCCAAAGTGATGTCTACCTGGGTCGAAAGGCATATATGGCATACTTGGCTGTCCTCTAAAGCTGTGATGTTGTAGGTTCTATTCCTGAAAATGCCCTGGAGGAAACAAAGCCCTAAATCCTAGGTGGGAGCTTGGCACCCCCTTTGTAGGTTTGTGCTAGATGCCTTTGGCACTGCTGTACATATGATGTCTTGGGACAGTTGGGGAAGACAGTTGGGGAGACAGTTGGGGAGTGCTAATCCTGGGCAAATGGTGCGCTGTCTCTGGGTGAGCAGGCCCAGACTGGAGAGAGAGCTCAATTCTGAAACTATTGCTGTCTGCAGCATCACACTGTTGGATTAACTCACATTTGGCTCAAACTGTGACCACTGAGGTTTTCTCAGTAATAAATGTAGCTGTTGTTCCTGCCTTCTAGTCATTAGAGGAATTTTTTTTTCTTGGATATTTTGGCAGAGATTTATTCAGAACTCTCGGAGGATGACTACAATAAGTGTGCATGTATGTGAGGTGGGCAGCACTACTAGGGGTGATTTTCGTGAATTTTGGTCCATAAAGCTGCCTGAAGATGCGAATGCTTTATCCTGTGCAATGACAACAATTTGAGTGACAGGGACTTTACTGAGCAGTTTTGAATGTCAGGTTTTATATATCTACATCATTCTGACCCTGTAAACTAGAGAGAAACTGGAGGACTTAGAGTCTATTTGGCCCCAAGGAGTGAAGCCCATTTTAGTCTGTATCCTTTAAGTAGCATATGAAGTCTCATAGCACATTGAGAAACCTGTCTTTGGTATTTTGCATTCTTAGTCTGGATCCCTACAGTGTTCTCTTAGGGGTCTGCTTACTCGGCAATGCTCAGTGCTTCTCTGAAGATGTCCACATTACTCGGGACTAACTCCAAGTGGGTTGTCTCCTACTTATGGGTGTACTTCTTTGCCTAAATCCAATTGACAATTTCACTAGACCCTAGTGCCCATAGCCATTCTGGTTATACCAGGAGTGTTTCTTAGACATGTGAGGAATTGATCTCTACATAAACTAGGTCATAAATGACTTTTTTTCTTGCCATGGGTGTAAATAGAAATGTCTGTCTTTGAACATCATGCTTTTGAAGGGATACAGCCTTTCCTCCCTGTTTTATGATTCCGGCTAAGGGTGTGACCCCTTGGAGGGATGTCTGAGGAAAAGCACAGGCTTGTTCTCAGAGTTTCTTGCTACACATTTTAAGTGTGCAATAGGCTACCAAGTTCCATTAATGAGATGTTTCTTATTCATGCATCCTGATCTTACTTGAGGAGTGAAAATTGTCAGTTGAGTCTGTAACTACCTGATCAAGGACCTGTCAATGGATAAACCCCCCTGATTCCTAAAGATCACCCATTCTCACTGTCCATGGAGTGTGTGCTCTTCAGGCACCTGACTCACAGGCACTACAGCAGGTGGCTCAGAGGGAGCCTGAGCACAGCCCCATCTGGGGGGACGGACCTAGATTTTCCTAAAACAGGTAGGTTTGCCCTGTTCTCTCCTAAGAGCCTACCATTTCTGACTCAATTTCATCTTTCCATTAAATATTTCACTTTAACCAAGCTTTCTTTGAGGCACACTTAGTCCCTATGTTGATGTTGACACAAAAATGCTGATCTCTTCCACACTGTGCTTTCAGTGATTCTCATGATCTGCTCCACAATAGTCAGGAAAGAACACAGTTGGATCTTAGGTTTCCATTCTTCTTGAATGTTAATGTCAGGGCATTTCTAACATACTCTTCATATGTTACTTAGTGTTCAAGGGGAAAGATCTAAGCTTATTACCACTTTTTTGTAAGCTTATAGTTTTGCTTTTAAACCTTTAAAAAACTGCCTAATTTTTACTTCAGTATTTGCTATTCGTCTATTTTTTTTGGAAGACTTGGCTTAATTCTGTCCTCCATATTTTCACTTCTTCAGCCCTTGTATTTAGTAAAGCCTAATAGGAAACATCTGCTTCCCATTGGTGCCTCCAAAACGTGAATCAGAAGGAAATGTGGGATGTTTGAAGTGGTCGAATCTTACCCATATCTCCTGTTGTGTCTAATCGGAGACATTGGATGTTGTGCTGACTGCCCAAGGCAAAAGTTGCCAAGGCTCTCCTTGTTCCCCACAGAAATCTGTGGGTTTTGTGACCACCTCATGTTGACCTCTGAGAGCAGGAGTGTGTGGGGTACCATTCAGCTTGTACACATGACATTCCTACTCTGCATGTGTCAAGAGGAGTTCAATCCAAGCAGGAAGTATTTGAGATTGTGCAGTGAGGTTTTTACCTTCTTGATGCCATGAAGGCAAGTCACGGTCAACTTGTCTCTGGAAATGTCTGTAGTTTGACCACCTGGTAAGTGTTGAGTCTGATCCCACACAAGACTTTGCTCCAAGGCTATCCCACACTGGGCTCTTGGATCTCAGGTTCTTTAATCCACTCTGAATGGGATGATCGCATCAGTCTTCATAGGCCATGGTCCTGGTATCTCTATAAAGTTGTAACTTCAGGGGTGCCTTTGTTTTTTGTGTGGTCTCTAGCCCATCAGTTTCTCGGCATGAGAATGCATTTTGCGAGATGTCCCTCACATGAAAATGTATCAATCTGGTCTGGGATGAGGATTCTACACCTGGGTGATTATCCTTGGCAATCTTGAACAGATGGATGCTCTTTTACACTTTGTTTTACATGTGGCTCCTTGCACTGAAAACAGGAAGGGCAGGACAGAAACCAGGAAGCTTACAGCCAATTGCCCCTGAACTTGTTTCATTTGGCACCAACAGAAATGTAAAGTCTACAGTTAGGGTGAGGATGGTACACATCTTGGCAGAAATACCTACTCCTCTGGCCAGCCAGGGTCATTGTCTGGAGATGTGAGCAAGGATTGAATCTGGTCCAGTAGCACTTTCACCCTGTGGGGGATTCATTGAGTCAGAGGCAAAAGTGTGACTTGTGTATTCTCTGGGTTGCAGGAGCAATTCAGGGAGCAGCTGTTGCTCATGCCTCTCAGATATTAAACCCTTTCTGGTTCTTGCTTGGTGATACTTTCCTGGGGAACTTGTTTCAGATGTCTCAGAATTGAAGATGCTCTTTCAGCGTTCTCATTACTACTGTCTTTAGACCTTGATGCTCCTGAGAGAGCACTTAATTTTAGAGCAATAAGTTAACTATTTCCAAATCTACATATGACACTTAAATGCACTTCAAAGAGATGCAGCTTCTGACCTTGGGCATAGTCTCCAGGAGGCAGGGAAAATTGTCACCCAAGGGTGAGATGAGATCACTTCATTGACTGTTTCCATCTCAGACAGACACACCCACCTGGCGATTACTTGGGCATTGTCTTGGGGGCATTGTGTTCTTAGTGGGACTTTTCATACCTGCAGCTTCTCTCCTTCAGGTTTGTGCTTCTATGCATGTGTAAAACTGGCACCTGTAGAGCAGTCACCATGCCATGCATGAAAACCTGAGTCATAATTGCTTCATTTAAGTGGAAAGTGGGGAGAGCAGCAAGATCTAGGTAGGGGTGGATCTACTCTCTGGTGTCCCAGTGTGGGACATGTAATAAATAAACAGGTTTTCATAACTCTAAAATCTCCTTGCTAGTGGGCACAGTGAGTTTAGACTTAGGGTGTCCTCTCCTTTGCCTCAAGTGTGCTGAGCTTTACATCAGGGACAAGTTGGACACGGTCCCCAGGAGGTATCCAGGCTGTTATGCTGCTGAGTAAAAGCTCAAACCTCTGTATTAGAATTTCCAGGGCTTTTGTCATCTTTTGTGTGTCTTAAACCAAGTTTGGGCCTAATCCATGGCTTTCTGGAGATGCTGAAATCTGCTCTAGACCTTGTCTTTAGTCTCGGATCAATGGATACAAGGACACTTTTTTGCACTTGGAGTAAGTCTGCAGCTTTGTAGGGGCTTACTGCTGAGAACAGGTGTGTGTGGATCTTCAGGTTCCTACTTCTCTTCTGATTAACATGGCTGGTGCCTTTCACTCGCCCAGTGCCACTCCTGTGCTCCTGGTATGCTCCATCAGGCATTAATGTACCCTAGTGTATACCTCTGCACTGGGACACGTGTTTGAAGACAGATGCATATCATAGGTCCTTCTAGCTCATTGCTCGTGGCTCATTTCCTTCTGCTGGTCACTGCCTGGGATGTCTGTGGAGCCCAGTGAATGTCTTAAGACTGGCTCTGCAGGGTGTGACACGCTGTTTATAGTATGATTGTAGTTACCCTGATTCCTCTTTTGGTTCAGTTGGTAAGTCTCAGATGGAAAAACAGCTTGGGAAATGTGCCTGGAACCTAGGTGAGGGGACCTTTCTGTTTCTTTCCCATGTATGGCTCAGTGTATGGGCTGTCCTTAGTCATAGTTCACTTTCTCAGGAACCAGGTAGTGCTTCCTGGTGACAGATTTAAATCTCTGGAAACTTCTCAGAGACTCAGTCATTTGTGCAGCGACTTTGAAATTCACTGAGGAAGGGAGGTACTGGATATAGAATGCAGGGTCCATGCTCTGTCTAGACTTTCAGGGATGTAACATTTAATTGGTACCAATTACCAAAAGGCAGAATCATAGTCCTGATATTCCCAATCAGGGAGTTCACTGTGAAAGCAGGTCCCTGCCAGCCCCTGAGAACATAGCTGGTCTTTACTGTTTGCTCACACAGCATCTGGGGATGTGTGATTTAGGAGATGTGGGACTGTTATGCAGCAGTGTAATTTCTTATTTTGGGTCATTCCATAGGCCCATAGGTGGGGCCTCAAGGTTTAAACTCCGTTTGTGTCCTGTCCTGGCTCTTAGTATTTGTTGTCCTTTAGCAATTTGGTAGGTGAGCACCCATTGTGGTGACTCTACCACAACCTTTAAAAAGCATGAACTTCTCATGAGACTTTAGAATTCTGTCCCTGTGCTTTATTTTAGATTCTTTAGGCAGCCCTTCAATGGGGCCTAAACCACTCCTACAATGACACGTTAGCATTAGTGACAAGTTACTTTTCCTTGTTTTATTGATGTAGCTGAGTTCTCATCCACTTTCACTTCTTGTTCCTTGGGAGTGCCTTGGTAACATTGCCACTCTTTATTAGGGTCTTCCACTAAATAGGATTTAGAGATTTTTATGCTTTTAATCCCTTATCGGTGTCTGTCCTTGGAATCTTCCTTGCTTAGACATGGCTTGTGACCATGTCACTTCCTCCACTTGGCACAAATGTAATGAGGCAGTAAGTTTTCTTGCAGGGGGAGAGGCTGCTTGTGATCAGACAAACTTTTTGCTTTCCACACTGAATCCCACAACTGAAATCTTTACTGCCCCCTGTAAAGTGCTAATGGCATGGAAATATGTCAAAATTATGAAGGATGCAAATCAAAATTGAGGCTTAAACCATTACCTTTGCCTGTTCTTAGGATTATGTGTTCAACATTCAACCTCCAACAATTGAATAAGAAACCTTCTGGGCCTGCGTAGTTTTCCCACAGTGGGGATGCCTTAGCTGGCAGTTTGGACTTCCTTAGGCCTGGACAAGGGCCCAGATAGCTTCCCTGTCTCTTCCTGGGCACAAAGTAGCTGGAGTAGCATCCTGGGTCCTCAGCCTCTGCAGGTTCCAGTCCTCCACTGAGCTGGGAGGTGAGGGGCATTGTTCTAATGGAGGTTTGGAAATGGCGCTCATGAAATGTTCATGGCATTTACTGCAGTGACATGGGCTACAATCTCTTTACCTTCTTTCTGAAGTGATGGTCCTTCTCCTTGGGAAGGTTAGGTGTTAGGTTTTGACCGTCCATGGCCTGTGCCACCTTCCAGACAGAAATGACCCTTCATTGATCCACTGTCCCTTTACTTGCCACCCAGCAGCTGTACAGAGGTTTCCTCCCTTGGGTAGGTCCTTATAGAAGATTTTACATATAACTTCCCAAACCAGTGAGGGTTTGTGTTGCCCTCCAAATATGACAGGTGTTTTATTTTCCATGTGGGTTTGGTTTCCTTTTGTTAATCTGCCCTGTGCAGCCTGATCCAGAAGACTGGGGGTTAGCAACCCTGAGGAGGGGTGTCGGAGAGGAGCCTGTAGTCCTGTAGCTTTAGAGATAAATGAGTTCTCATCATTCAACCTGAGAAAGCCTCTCCCCTGTGGTTAATAAGCGGCAAACATGAGAGTATACCCCATGGTCCAGCATGTCCCAAACTTAAGTACCGTCTCTGACCTTCAGGATCTTGTTCCCTGACTCTAATGCTTGGGACTGGCTGAGCTGATACTTTGGCACATTTAGGATAGAAGGTCAATACCCCCCTTTAGGGAATCCTGTGCATTTCCAGTTCACATCATCATGTAGAGGTCTTCCTTTAGTTTGAAACATTACGGTTGGCTGACACTACAACTATTCGTCAAGGCATGAATTTCCAGCATGTTTCTTTCCATTGTCTTAGATTGTTGAAGGACCTCAATCTTAACTTCAACGACCATACAACTAAAAAGTAGCACTAGTGGTGAGCCTCATATTTTCCATCTGATGTAGCTGCTTTCCACCGTGGGCTGCAGGTTCCCTGTTACATATTTACTGAAATGACCTAGACACACTTAATGATGTCTGAGGATGCCCCCTGTTCTTTCCTGTGGAGTTAAGGTGTTGTCACAATGTCACCTTTCAATTATCTCCTGAGTAAAGCTTCCTTTGACACAGCTCTTCTATATTAAGAAATCAATGAGATATTGTGGGAGAAATTGACTGTCTCTTGAACACATCAGATGGATTAAATGCTGAGGTCTTAGGTTTCCATTTGTGTGTAAATATTTTCGTATCAGGTAATTCTAACAGTACACTGTTCATTCTAGTACTTACTGGTTAAGGAGGGAAGGTGCCCTAAAGTTATTCTATTACTACAAAAACGAAACTGCTTGTAACAAGTGAGATGGACAGTTCTTAGAAGTTTAAAAGAACCGTAGCTTATAAAAAAACAGTAGTAAGTTTAGTTCTGTTCTCCACATTCTAAACTTCAACCTCATGGATTGTAGTGAAGCTTGAAAGGGAAATGCTGTCTTCTCATCGGTGGCTCTGAGGACTGAATCAAGTGGAAGCATCAATGTGTTCACAGCCTTCATCTCCCTGTGTCCCCTGCAGGTTTAGCCAGAGGCGCAGGGTTGGACTGGACACTGCGCTGACCCACTGGGAAAAGGATTTCAAGGCTCTTGGCCATTGACCATAAAGTTCTTTGTGGGTTTGTGATTTTCATTCTACCTACCTCTGCTCACGTGAGTGTAGGTCATCCTCTAGCATGTGCTTGACATTCATCATGTCAAAATCATTTCTATCAAAGTATGGATTTGTTCAGTGAGGTTTTTCTCCTTTTCTGATGTCTTGGAAGACTATCTCTGAAAGTGTCAAAGGTATGTATATTATGTGGACAATGCTTGTGAATGTGGGCTATGCTGACCTACCTTCACCAAAGCTTGCACATGCTGGGCTCCTAGATCCAGGCTTTCTGGTTTGCCCTATAGAAGATAATTCATTGTCTTCATGGGCCACAGGCCTGGTTCTTCACAGGATGGATAGTCAGAGGTGTCCTTATCTGATGTGTGGCTTCTTTATCCTGTGGGTTGTGGTTTGTCTTTCTGGGAATGCATTTTGGGAGATGTGCGCTATCCTGAAATGTACCAGGTGCTCTTTATGGATAAAGGGACATCCACCTGGGTTGCTTTTCCTGGAGATTGTTCTGAGTGGATGGGATAGTCTTATAAATTGAAGTTTTGCATTTGGCTGCATAAAGTGTCAAATAGGAAACTGTTTCAAAGCACAGGACTTGAATGATGGTGGTTGTAGCTGGCTATGCCTGAACTTTGTGATTCTCCCAGACAGGCTGAGGTCTGTGTACTTCATGGTCACCAGCAATAGCATCTTCTCTGGGCAGCCTCTGACCCTGTTGTAGACTTAGAGGAGAACTTGAATCTCTTCCAGGCACCACCTTCAAAAACTCATTGATTTTGATGTGCAAGCAATGAGTAAGTGGTCATATCCATGTTCAGGGAGCTACTGCTGGTCACACCTTCTAAGCCTTATCCCTTTTCTGGTTCATGTTTGGTCATACTTTTCTGGGAAACATGTTGCAGATGTCTTGGAGAACTGAAGATGGTCTTACAACTTTTTCACTGATACTATGTTTGGTCCTTGATTCTGAGTGAGCATTTGTTTATAGAGCACTGTATTCATTGTTTTCCAAGTCTGTATCTGACATGGATACACTGTACTAAGGTCATGAATCTGCTGACATTGGGCATAATCTCCAGGAAGTGGGGCAAATTTTCAGCAATTGGTAAAATCAATTCTTGATGACCACTTCAATTTCAGGTAGAAGAACTCACCTGAAGATTGTTACATGGGGTATTGTCTTGAAGGCCATTGTGTTTTTCCATGGGAATTTTTTTCTTACCTACAGAGTTGTCATTCAGGTTTGTGCTTTCTTTCCCTTTATTTCAAAATATTAAGGGAGTACAAATGTTACATGAGTCAGGGCTATAAATGTGCCCATCACTGGAATAGTGTTCATTGTACCTGTTAGGAGGGATTTTGCCCCTCTGCTCCTTCCACTGCCTGATTTCCAATGCTTCTATACTTCCTTCTATGTGTATGTACACCCATCAGTTCCAATTTATTAGAGTACATGTGGTTTTTCCATTCTTGAGATACTTCACCTAGGAGAATGGTCTCCAGTTCCTTCCAAATTGCTGCAAAAGGCATTAATTTATCCTTCTATGGCTGACTAGTACTCCATGGTGTATACATAGACATCTTGTAATCCATTGATGAATTGATGGGCACTTGGGTTGATTCCACATCTTTGCAGTTGTGAACTGTGCTGCAATCATTCAAGTGCAGGTGTCTTTTCCACAAAATGAATTATTTTCCTTTGGGTAGATACCCGGTAGTGGGATTGATGAATCCAAATGGTGGGTTTACTTTTAGTTCTTTGAGAAATCTCCCTATCATTTTCCATAGAGGTTGTGCTAATTTGCAGTCCCACCAATACTCTATGCTTATAAGCATTCTTTTCTTTATCTGCACGAGCATTTGTTGTGTCTAGATTTTCTAATAAAAGCCATTCTGACTATGGTAAGGTAATATCTTGACCTATAGAATGGGAGAAAATGTTCAGTCTGCACATCTGATAAAGGGCTTATATCCAGAATCTACAAAGAACTAAGCAAGGAAAATTAAAAATTAAGCATGAGACATGAACAGAAGTTTTTCAAAAGAGGATAGACAAATGGCCAAGAAAGAAGAAAAAAGCTCAACACCACTAATCAGGAAAATACAAGTTATAAAACCACAATGAGGTTTGTGCTTTTTTTTTTTTTTTTTTTTTTTTCAAATGAACTCATTACCTGTATTACGATTGCCATTGTGCCTGGAGACCTGAGTCAGGATAACCACACATATCTAGGTAAGGATGGAAAGGACAGGAAGAACTAAGTGGAAGTGGGTATGCAATTTGGTGTCCCAATGTGGGACCTGGACTAATATGACCAAATAGAAAGGTATTTATCTTTCAAAGCTTTGTGTAAGAGCAGGTATCAAAGTGGGCACAGTGAGTTTTCAGACTTCGGTGTGTCCTCTTCATTTCTTTCAGTGTGCTGAGTTTTGAGTCAGTGACAAGTTGTACTCACAGGGTTATGGGAGGTATCCAGTGTTTTCTGCTGCTGTCTGGAAGCTCAAACCTGTATTTGCAGAGTTTTCAGTGCTCTTGGCTTCCTCTTTGTATTTGTCTCCCAAGAGACTGAGCTTATGCCTGATCCATGGCTGACCAGATATATCTGCTCTGGACTTAGTTTTTAATCTTATAAAATATGTGGATCCAAGAGCCTCTTTTCTACACTCTCAGATCAGTCTTCAGCTTTTCCAGGGCTTCCTTGGGTGAAGGAATAAGTGTGTCCACAGACCTATCTTGGGTTCCTACTCTGCTCTGATGAATCCACCTCGATACCTTTGAGTTTCCCTGGCCCTGTCCTGTGCTCTGCTCTTGGCATGGTACATCAGGTAAGATGTGGCTTAGGGGATAGGCCCTGCCCTGGACACATGCTTGAGAGCAGGCACACATCATATTCCTCCAGCTCCTTGGTCATGGCTTATCTTCTGATGCTGGGCACTGCCAGGAATGTGTGTGAAGCCCACAGTGAATTTCTCCATCTTGGCTGGAGATGTACACTGACCATCTCCTGTTTGTTGGTAAGGTCCTGTTTGTTGATAGATTCTGGTGGTGCAATCACTGTTCTGATCCTTGTTCACTCAGTAAACTCCAGAGTAGGGAAATAACTTGGTCATTGTCTTAGGAACCTCAGGGAATGACTTCTTTCTCCCTGCACTGTTCAACAGAACAGACTCGTAAGTCTCAATACACCTTGTAAGAAGCAGGTATTTATGGTGACAGATTTAAATCTTTTCTGGAGTTTCCTGAAAACTCAGTGTGGTTGGTGCAGTGGCTTGGAAAAAACTCACTCTGATAATGAAAGGACTGATTGTAGAATCAATGATCAGTGCCCTCCCCAGACTTTGTGGGACAATGTCTCATTTGTACTGAAGTTAGGAAAAGAGGAGCTTCCAGCTCTACAGTCAGTCACCAGCACCTTCTCGACAAGGAAGGGCTCCATATTCTGTGACCAAATGAGCAGGATTCTGAAGTCATTCCCAACACCATTTTGTCTGAATGCTGGGCCTCTCTGAGCCAGAGTGCTCTTCTGTGACCTGTAAGCAGCTATGAGTTTTGTTTTCCAAGTCTTAGCCCTATGTAGATTTGTACTTGCTGGTGTTATCTTGTGGAGGTGGTCACAGAACAGAACAGTGGCTGCCTCAAGGGGAGAGGGTGGAAAATGTTCAAAGCTGCTTGTGCAAGAACTGATGATACATCCATGCAGGTGAGAGATCTCCTGCCTATTCTAGCATCTGTGCTGACCACAGCTCATGAAAGGCAGAGACCTCATGTTCCCCTCTGAAATGTGAGGCTTCTCCAGCAGTTTAGCCTCTCTGGGGTGAGAAAAGTGAGAATGTAGCCAGTGTTCTTGATTGATGTTGGCACTTCAGGGAAGATAGAAAAACTCAAAATGTTCATCTTTTCACACCGTGTGGAATAATTTGGATATGGTAGGTAGGTTTCTACCCTAATGAATGGGCAACATGGAGTAAAGTAGTTTCCTGGGCCCAGAGGATACTGTAGGAGAGTTTCTAATTGCTATAGAATTTCTTTCATAGAGAACCCAAATCAAAACATTTTATTGTGTAAGGTTTAATAACTTGTGTTTTGGGTATTTATATGTATTGATTTGAAATTTACCCCAAACACTTAATTCCCATCTGTAATACCATTCAACATCTATTTGATAAGGGTAAGAGGTATATGTAGCTAATTTTCATGCTTCCCATGGAAAGAATGCTTAGGAGGCTTCTCCCTTGAAATAAAGAGGGCACTGTTCTCCTTTATATCATCAAGCAGACCCTGAAAGAGAAAAGTACCTGTACACATTCTCTTCCTGCTTTAACAAATGACCACCAAGAATAGGAGCTGAAATCAAGCAAATTGATCTTGCAGTTCAAAACCATAAGTTTAAGATGGTTCTCACTTGTATAAAATCATATTAGCAGGGTTGGGTTATATCCTGTTGGTGAGGACACTGTGGTGCCTTGACTCTTACCCACCTTTCAAGACCCCTTGTGTTGCTGGACATGTCATACCTTCATCTTTAAGTTCAGGAGCCTCTTTCACCTCAAAGCAGGGTGCAGATATAACACCTGTACTTCTGCCTCTTTCCTCCTTGCCCCTACTGTGATGGATCCCCCAGTGGTATCTGGGTCTCAAATTCAGCTGGTTAGTAACCTTATTTCAGCGTTTACTTATTTCCTTTGATGTGTCACGTACCATGTTCACAGGCACTAAGGCTGTGCTTCTGCCATCTGATACTACTATGGAAATGATCTAAGCAAGTCCAGAGGTGGATGGTGAACCAGTGACAAGTAGAAAGAGTAGCCACTGGCGGGGTTGTGTTGAATGGGGCACTTGCAGTGACAGTAGATACTCAGTAATGCTGGGGTCTCAGATGTGGGATGTATGGTCACAATGTCCCCTCCTTGTGGACAAGAATCTGGTCACTTCAAGCCTGTATCTGCCATAATCAATGTAGTTTTCCCTTTCCAGAGGCATTATCCCCTGTGCTGCTGAGATGTGGCTCTGCATGAAAAACGTAGTGCACCAAGAGGTGAAGAGTGTGGCCCAGGCCAACCTAGACACTGGATCAGGTGACAAATCACCTAGATGTCCATTTCTGAAGGACCGTTCAGTGCCTACAGAAATAGTGAGAATAATTAATAGTTATCAGGAATAAATAGTATAAAAAATTAGATTAACTTTTACTGTAATCCACGGATGACTTGTTTTACTTAAATATTTTAGTGATGGGGCATCTTGCTCTGTTGCCCAGATTGAAGTTGAATGTCATGATCGTATCTCACTGCTGTCTGGGACTCCTGGGCTCATGTGATCCTCCCACCTCAGCATCCTGAGTAGCTGAGAATACAGGACTGTGCCATTGCAACCAAGTAATTTTATTCTTTGAGCCGGTAAGAACAGTGCATATTTGGGGTTCAGTTGGACTATTAAGCTCCTTTGGTGAGAGGATTCTACTCTTCCCCTCGGGTCCCCGAAATGTCACTGTCTTGAGATCCTGTGATTTGGGGCAGCCTAGCCAGTGTCACACTGCTTTATCTAGTGGAGGCTGCTGCCAGTCACATTTGGCCTGCTTTTGCCCACTTATGTCATGACGTTTGACCCTATTCTCCAGGCCACTGTGGGACAGAACCTAGGTCACTCTTTGACCCTTGCCTCCCAGGCATTCTTTCTTGTGCCCATATGGGGTCATTTCTGACCTGAGGTCAAGTTTCTCACCACCTATCTGTTCTGGCAAAGACAGTCACTCCATTTTACCCCCAGGGAAAACCCACTAGATGTGGATTCGAGGACTTGGGTCACCGTGGCCTTTCCCCGGCTCTGAGGTCTGTCTCAGGTGTTCAATCCTCTTCACCAGGGCCTACCTTGCATGGTGAGTAGCCGAGGTTAAGGGCCCGGAAACATCAGTACATGCACAGCTGACCCACTTGGAGATCCCACATCTGTCAGGCAACGCTAGTGTCTCCCCTCTGCCCTGATCTTCGGTGAACTGCACACATGGTTCCCTGCAAGTTGACACAGAACCTCCCTGACTTCCTTGCTGCGATGAGCTAGTTTATGGTAAATTGAGGGATTTGCCGAACTATGGAAACTACCTGTTTGACACTTTATTATGCTGCAGAATCGTGGTGTACAGCCTTCTGCTTTCCTGACAGGTCACAGGACAGGTGCCTCTGATGGAGACCCTAACTTTTATGATTCAGTGGTTTCCACCTGTGCTGCCTGCTGTAAAGTCAATGTTCCATATGAAATTGTGGCATCTCAATGTCTTAATGTCTAGATCCTACTAAAGGTTTGCCTAGAAAGAAAAATAAACTATTCATACATGTCTTATTCCTTTGAGCTGTCTGGTATGACCCAAGATTGACTTAGTCAGGAATTCAACACTGGATATTTTTGGTCTGTTAGTCCTCGCAAAGGAAATTGTTATGAAGTCCTTAATTTCAGATAATTCTGGACCAGACTCTGTATTCCAATTAATAAGGGTGATAGTTTGTACTCAAAACAGCTATTTTTGAATGCTACATTATAGAAAACTCTTCCGTTGCACCTGCTATTCTTTAGGATGTGTTTTGGAATCAGACGTGCTACTTCTGTAACACAAGGTCCTATCCCTTATGATTTCTGTAACTCAGAAGGATGAGCTTTCTAGCAGATTCCCTATTTGTACCACATGCCCAGGCCCATGGATGATGTCCTGAAACTTGTGTCTTTATTGTGCATTTTGGGGACCAAAATGAGAAGAATTTGACAGAATCAAACAAGCCCTTTGTTCCTCTACATCTTAGTCTTTTTCCTTATGGGATGTTTCTAGGTATTGGGAGCTGTATTCTTTTAAGATATACTCATCCTATTATCTAATATTTTAATACTATATATTAAGCTGAACATTTCCAGCTGTGTCTTATGACTTCATATTCTTGGCCTTGCTTATTTGCCTCTTGGTCTTTAAGAATATAAACTCTCTTACTGTATAGATTCAATTTTCTGAAACAGTTGGCGGCATATAGGTGACTTTGTCTTGTGCGTTCTTATAGTGGCTAATCCTGCCTGAACATATACACTAAAGGGCATGCTCTATTGAGTAATACTTTGTTTCTCTTACTGGATGAAGTGACATCCACCTGGGTTGAATGTCATGCTGTATTGCACTTGAATGTTCTATGAAGCTGATGTTTTAGGTGCTACTCCTGAAATTGCCTTAGATGAAGCTAAGACCTAAATTCTAGAAGATTGGAGGTGGACAACCTCTCATGTGCCTTTGGTAGGTGTCATGATGAAATCTGACCATGTTGTAACTCCAATTAAAGCTCCAATCCAATCTAACAATGCATTAGAATAAGGCGCTTCTAGTTTTCTTCCTTTTCTAGACCCTTATGGACTTCATCACGTGGTCTTTTTTTACCTTCAGATTGTTACAAAATTTAATGGTGCTAATAAAATCGTTGTAATTGCAGAGCAAGTCATATAATACTTAACGAACTTTGAAGTAATAAAGTAACATAGTAGATCTTCATCACTTGTTCAAAGATGGGAGCATGTTCAGAGTACTCTTGGTCTTGCCATTTCATGTTACTTATATCTTGATCCTATTGCTGGTGACTGGTCACCTTGAAATTGTGACAGTTTCAAACAGAAATTTAGTTCTCCTTTGGTTTAGGGATGTGAGGTCTTAGAGCCCACATTAACTGCAAGGATTTAACTGTGCCTTGCTCTCTGAAATCACTCAGTGGAAAATCACTCATGTTTCTCTAACACTACAGCTGTGAAATACAAGTCCTTCAAATGGATGGGAGAGGAGGGAGCTCATTCCCAGTACCTATTTTTCACCTACAAGGGTCTCCTGAAGTTTTCACCAAACTGATGCTTTTGTATTAGAGAAAAAGTGGTCAATTGCCATGGCAAAAACCTGAAATGAAGAGACACAACAGATTGTGTCACTAAAGGGTAGACAGTGTCAGATACCTGTCTGAGTTCTCCCCCAAAACTGATTGCCCATGTTATAGGGAGCATGCACAGTGGGAGGTACTTACTGTTAAGTATTGAGAGCATGGGGCTGTTCCTCACTGTTTTCTGCAGATACCCAGCACCTGGGACACAGGAGCAGTAAGATGACTTCAGCTCTTCTGGAGAATCCCATGGTCTCACATAAGGGGTGTTAGGACTTAAGTCTTGTACATTTCCTGGTACATGTCCTCAGGTGGAAGTTACTCTATAGTATGACGACTATACAGGCTGTCATACATTTCCATTATAGCCATTTTAGGGCATTAATCTGTTACAGAATTAGTTTTCTTCCTTTCTCCCTATCTTGCATGGTTAAAAGGGGACTCCTTCATACTCAACTGCCCATATGAGAAAGTTAACCTGCTAAAGTGTAAAGTCTATTAAACTTAAGAAAAAGCCTATTATAAAGACATTTCTTAAGATACATCTGCTTTGTCGTTGTGAATTATTCAGTGATACTTGCTAAAGCATATTAAGGAAGACTTTATTCTGGACCCTTGATGTGGTGGGCCCACTATGATGTGGTCTTGCAATGTGGGTGAGTGAGATACTGGGCTCAGCTTTAAGTACAGCATAAGCATAAATTTGTTAGACCTAAAGCAGTATGGGGTCAGTGGATGGAAAATTACCAAGAGGAAACACCAGAGTTAATGGGAATTCCTATTAAACTGAGCTAACAGGATTACCACTAAAGACAAACCAAAAAGATCAAACCATCTGGCAGATGGAGGATGGAGGAACCTTATCCAAGGAAAATCAAGTATCAAGGGTGAGGGGTTGTTGCTAAGCAAACTTAATAGGGTTGTTTGCTAAAACTGAATTTTACAAGGAAGCACACAAATGGGCCTAGAACAAGGTTCAAAGGCTTGACTCCAGTTTGGCCAAGCAAAGAATTTCTATCACTACCCATGATACCACTCTACCTGCCAAGAACATGGGCATCATTATTCATGTCTCATTAGGAATCTCTGCTGGATGGAACATGAACTTTTTTATATCTGTGATGGCTGTAAGCAGATGCATTTTCCTAGAATTCTTCCTTGGTCAGAGATGGCTTATGATGGTGCAAACCCTTCCACCTTGAAGTGTTATGTAGGAGATCAGGAGAAATATAAGTTGTTTCCTCTTTGCTGAAGGCAGTTTTGGGAAGAGACCAAGCCCTTATAAACACAACAAGCCCTCAGTGAAGCTGAAATGACAGTTTATAACCCTTAGCCTCAGAGCATTGGAGACGAGCTCTGAGTAAGATTGGATATCAGGAGGGCTACACCAAGTGATGATAGGTGTGTGGTGTATGTCCCTCCTTGGACTTGTTTGAGATGCCTCTATGTCAAACTGCTTGAGAATGCCTGATCCCACAGGTGTCTACAGTGGTAGCTGACCTGCAGAGGGGGGCCCAGAGGGGACTGTTCTTTTACTTAATTCAAAAGGTTCATGTTAGTCTCTATTCAAGTTGGATGATGAACCATTTGTCGCCTCCATTTCACTTGCAGCTGTAGTCATGCAGTTTCATTCTGCCTGACAGATATCAGTTCTACTTACAATCTTCTGTATAAAGGAGGTAATGTCCCTGTCCCAACTGTCCTCCTTATGACTGAGACTGTTCCTGGGAGTGGTAGAACAAAGGGGAATGAGGGGGGCTTGTCTAAGGTATCCAGTGGGGTAGGGCACCCCTATGGAGTGGTACTATTTCATCCATTACCCTGATGTGCTATTGATGGAGGAAATTAGTCTTGTGTTACTGAACTTGGGTCCACTTAGTGTGCAATAGAAGCCAAACACTGACACCATGATTTGCAGCAACAGAGACTCCCAGGAATCTGGGAAGGATGTGTAGCCTTTTCTCCCTGGAGATTTGCTTTGGAAACAATGAGCTGGACAGAGAGCTCAGTTAACCAGAAACTTGATCAGGTGCCAATCCTGGGCCACCTTTGCAAGCAGCAACTCCAGGAGCTTCCTCCTGTTCTGGTGTCACTCTGTTCCTCCTGGAGCCAGTCCTTGTTCTGTAAGAGCTGCAGCGTGCCCTTCTGGAGCTGCTGGAGGTGAATCTAGAGGACAAAGAACTGTGGATGGTCACGGGGAATGTGGTAAGGGGTGCTGTTTGCTAGCCTGGTGGTAGGGGTTCAGGCACTGAGACTTCACCTATGAAAGTATGCTGAAGAAATGGGTTGAAGGAATGAATTGCCAGATTCCTCTAAGCCTCCTTTCCTTATTCTGCTTCTTCCTGTCACTCTGTAATACAGAAAGATTGACTTTTGAGCTGCTTTTTCTTGATCAAATCTAATGTCTTCAATTTTAGACTTAATTTTAATCTCCACAGAACTACTAACAATTTTTTCCCCCCTGAAACATCTTTGAAAAGGATCCAGGCCATATTAATCACCATCTGTTACACAGTGACAACTAGCTCTTCCAGTACTTTGATTTGCTGTTTTGTGATCGTCTCACATGTCCTGTGATTCACAGGTCCTGGCAGCTGTCTGTCAGGATTCTGATTCTCAAACTTCCAGATTTCTCTACATATAACTTCATAACCACCTTGGAAGTTATTTTCAATTATAGTAATGTATTTGCAGAACTCATTTCAACATTTGCCAAAGAGCCAAGTGTCTTCCTCCCCCCAACGTTTTCTCTCATAGTAAAGCAATGATGTCCTGATTAAACGCATTGATTTTTATCAGATCATTTTTTCATGTTCATCAGGTATGTTGATGCCAGACTCACTAATACTTTTTCTGGTGACTATTTTCCAACAAGGGCAGAGAATTACAGATAAGCATGATGCACTCAGTGGTGAGTTTTTCTGCGAGGCAGGAAACAGTGGCTCTCCCCTTTATCCAGAACATCTCTGAAGTGTGGGTGGTACTGAAAGAAATTCTCTCTGCAAGAACCTTTACAAGGCTGAGCTGGGCACTTGACTATCACATAGCACTTCAGATGGCTTACGAGTTTTGGTACCATGTCAACGACCTTGTCTTCAGTAATTTCGTCCACCGGGTCAGGCTCTATCAAGATTGTTATGGAGATAACTATTGGAGTTCACCTCCCAAGTGGTCGGTGGTTCTATGTTGAAGTCCATGTTACTCGGGACCACCACAGTGGACTGTCTCCTGCTTTGTTGTATTTCTTCACAAATACCTTTATCTGACATGCAGTATCAGTGGGCTGATTGCCCACAGCTGCTCTGCTTATGCTAGGAAAGTCTATTAAACATGGGGAGGTGATGATCACATTATCTCATGACAGATTCCCATCCCTTTTCTGGTTGGTTGGATATGACCAGTGATGATACCTGACCTTTCAGGATCATGCCCTGTATAAGGAAGCAGCTTCTACTCCCTTTCCCTTTGTGGTGGTTATAGAGAGGCTAAGATTAACCCCTTATAGAAATGACACAGGAAGAGTTCTTAAACACTTGAGTATTCTTGCCACACATTCTAAAAGGTGACCATTAAACTAGTACATGTCATTGAGCTGCTCTGCCACTTATGGGTTTGGAGCTACATTGGAGAGAAAATGGTCAGAGGTGAAGGGAGGGAATCTATAACCTTCAATCTGTATCCATTGATGTGTCAATGGATAAGTCTATTGGTCTCTGAAGACCAAGCATTCTCTCCAGCCCCAAGTTCTATGTTGTTAGGCACCTGACTCTCAGGTAGGATGGGAGGTGCTCAGAGGGATCCTGAGTACAGCCTCATGTGGGAGAGAGCTCCAGGCTTTCCCCAGACAAAGGCAGGTTTGCCTTGTTTCCTGTGATCCTGAAGTTTCTTGCACAATAGCACCTTTGAGCTCAGTATCTTCCCACTATAACCAAAGCTGTTTCTGAGGGACACATGTTTTCTATATTTGTTTTCCTATGAAAACAATGGGAAAAATTATGGGGAAAAAATGGGAGAAAACAATCCCACTGATGTTAACCACATCAGAGTGGAACGTTGAGATCTTGGGTTTCCATTGCTATGGGAATAGTTCGATACATCACTAATGCATTTCTACCACTTTGTTTTTGTACTGTACACTTTTTAAACTTCTAAAATTGCCTAATTATCACTTGAGTGTGAGCAATTTAATTCCGTTTTTGAAAGGAATAGCCTTAATTCTATCTTGACATTCCTATGTTTTTAGCTCTATGATGTAGTGAAGCCTGACAGGGAGATGCTACCTTCCCACTGGATCCTCTGAGGACAGAGTCAGAAGGATGCACGTCATGTGTTTAAAATTCATATTACCCTGTGTCCCCAGTAGGTCTGATCTGAGGTGCAGGATTGGACCCAACACTGTACTGATCCAGCAATGCAACGGATTACAAGGCTTTCTTCCATTGGTCATTGACAGTCTACATGGGTTTGGCAAGATTGTAGGTTGTCTTTCAACTTGTCACTCTGCTCTTGCTCCTTCTGTGTAAGAACAGGGGTTTGTTCCCATTAAAAGTATCTGAGATTTTGCAGTGAGGTTTATCACCTTCCTGGTGATCTGGAAAAAATTTCAGCATTGATTTATTTCTGGAAACGTCCATGGGATGTTGCATACATGGGTAACGTTATGATCCTGGGCCATACTGTTCTTCCCCGAATGCACGCTCACTAGAGAGCTAGGATCTCAGGCTCTTTGATCTGCTTTGTTAGGGAATCATCTTCCAATAACCACCTTCATAGGTTCTGTATCTTTGGTAATAACTTCAGGGATGCTCTCCTTTATCAGTTCTTTATCCCATGGGTTGCAATTTCTCTGAGAATGCATTTTGGGAGATGCACTCCACCCTTATCCACCTAGCTTAATTGTCCTTAAGATTTTTCAGCAGATGGAGGCACTCACACCTTCATATTTCTCACGTGGTTGCTTAAACTTTCTCACATGAAGTACGGGACTGAGCACAGGAAGGTTACAGCCAATTGTCCCTGAATTTTTCTTCCTGATGCTTCTAGCACCAGAAGAGATGTAACTGGTGCAGACAGGCGGAGGGTGGTACACATGGACAGCAGCAGTACTTTCTCCTCTGGGCAGCCGGGGCCCTGTCCAAAGGCTTGGAGAGAATTTTGAATCCATTTTAGCCACCAGATAGGGATTCGTTGACCTTGAGATAATGGTATTCATTGAGTTGAAAGAAATACTGTTGTTCATGTCTTCCAGGACTTAATCCCTTTCTGGTTCATATTTGGTGATGCTTTCCTGTGATAAGCGATTTAGATATTTCAGAGGTTTGAAGATGTTCTTCTCCCTCCACCCCAATAATGTCTGTGCTCTTTGTTGCTGAGACAGAATTTGATTATAGAGCATTATAGTCACTTTCTTCCATGTCTGTGTAATTGTACTCCAAGATGTACTCAAGGAAGGATATAAGGCTGCTGACCTTGAACATAATCTCTAGGAATCGGAGAAAATTATCGGTGGATGTCAATCAAGATCAGTTCTTGATTGATATTCACCATTTCCATTTTGGGTAGAAGCACTCACCCGAAGATTGTTACCTGGGCATAGTCTTGGGTCATGTGGCCTTTGGTGGGAATTTTTTCTTACCTGCAGAACCTGCTTTAGGTTTGGGCTGCTTTTTACTTGTGAAATTAATACCTGTTTTACACTTGCCACACTATGCACGGAGACTTGAGTCAAGATCACCGTGTATGTATATCTAGGCATGGAAAGAGCAGGAAGACTTAGGTGGAAGTGTGAATATGGTCTTTGGTGTTCCATGTGGGACACCAAACAAAAGGTTTTCACGTCTTTCCAAGCTGTGCAGTAGAAAGAGATGAGGTGGATACTGTGAATCAAGACTAGGTGTGTCCTCTCTATTTCCTCGAGTGTGCTGAGCTTCACGTCAGTGACAAGTAGGACTCAGACGTGGGAGGGAGTGAGGCTTCACATGCTGCTGTAGGGAAGTTTAAACCTCTGTACTCCACATGGTTTCTGATACACTTGTCATCCTGTCTTTGTATTTGAGTGTGACTAGATACTTTGTACCTGTCTAGACCTTGTCTTTATTCTGTAAAATCTAGGGATCCAATGACATCCCCCTTCTGTATTCTTGGGCAGGTCTGCAGCTTTGTAGGGGCTTGCCTGTGTGAAGGAACGGTGCATGCGGGGGCCTATCTCAGGTTCCTTCCTCTCCTCTGATTAACTCACCTTGATGCCTTTGAAGTGTCACCAGCCCTGTTCTGTGTTCCTGGCACAGCCCATCAGTGAAGATGTACCTCAGGAGGTAAGCCCTGCACAGGGACACATGTTTGAAGCCCAACACACATGGTTCATCCTTCTACCTCCTTATATGTGGCTTATCTGATGCTGATCCCTGCCTGCAATGTCTCCATAGCCTGGTGAATTTCTCTAGCTCGACTCTGTGGCACGCTTGACATGCTAAATGCTGTTTATAGGTGGGTTCCAATGAATTTGGTCTCTTTTGGCCTTGATGAGTTGGTAAATCCCAGAGTAGGGAAGGTGAACACTGTCCTATGAATCTCTATGAAGCACTGATTCTTTCTTTCCCCTTGGATTGCTCTTCGGAACACTGATTCACTTCCCTTATGCTGCTGAGATGTGACTCAGCATGAAGACGAGTAGACCAAGATGGGTGAGCATGTAGACTGGGGCATCCCTGTCATGGGAATCAAGTGGCAAACTACCTGCTATCTCCTGAAGAGACAGGGACAGGCTCAGTGCCTACTGCAACAGGGAGCTCCTTGTTCCATCTTCTGTGATGGAGATGTTTTTCTCCTCCTGGAAGGGGATTCTCCTATCTTCCACTGATCCTACCCTCTGATGCCTATGACTATTTGAATTAAATATAACAGGAGGCAAAAACTTGAATAATTAACTTTGTATCTAGGTATGATTTGCCTTTTAAATCTCTCATTCTGCCACAAAAAGGTTGAGAGAATGTTTAATCTCAAAGTTGATCTACCTCACATGCCAGATCTACTTACAGAACATGAGTTGTTGTAAAATATTGTAGAACTCATTGACTCCCACTCTCACTGAGAAGTGAAGAACACTAGGTGGTTTAGATCCATACTTGCATGAATATTTTTGTCAACTATTGCATTTCATTGCTATCTACCACAATATAGCTTAGAGTGATATATGATCTTGAAGTCTTATCAATATTTAGTTTTTGTAACGTATCTCTGCTCCAGTTTTTGACTTCTAAGAAGTGTCCATATCTCATTTGAATCTGAAAATCATCAATGCTCTATCTTGGTGAAAAGAATTTTTCTCTTCAAACATGCTACTTTCTTTAGCTCCAGTAAATTTTAGGGAGCCTATTCCCTTTTACACTGCCTAGTCATTGAAAACCCCCACAGTTGAATGAGAAGTGAGAATGATGTTTGAAATCCTCCTTGTAGTCCCTGGCAGGTCTGACCCACATGCCTGGGTTGATGAGACTGTTTGATCTAAAATGGAAGCTACTGGACAGATGTATTTGACCTCGACTTTGCCTGCCTTTGTTCTATAGTGTTTGATGCTTCTCTCAGCCTCTTATAAACAGACAAGGTCAAAGTGTGATGTAGGCTGATACTCCTATGTGTCCACATAATTGCCAAGCCAGAATATTTGGATTGCCCCAGGTGAGGTTTCTCATGACCAAACTGCCCTGGGGGAGAGGCTTGGTCCATTTAATCCCCAGGGACATTACACTAGATGTGGACAGCGTTTATCATGGGCTTGGGGTCCCTAATGTCCTTTCCACTAGGCTCCCACATCCGTGATTCTCATGTTTCTGGTGTTCAGCCTTATGTGCTCTGGGCACCCCTTGGTGTGGTGAAGAGCTGAGGTTTAAGGACCCAGTGATGTTGAAGCTGTGGGCAAACCCACTGGTAGACCTGGAGACAAAACAAATACTTTCCATTCTACTCTGATCTTCAATTGAGCTCCAAACATAACTTCCCAGAGTATACGCATAATACTAGTGTGTCCTTGATACTAGTATGTCCTTTTTATGGAAACAGCGTTGATTCTCTTGGTTGGAATGACTTGAAGGTAAAGTAATTGTCCAGCTTGGGAAACACTTTGTTAGATTTCTGACATAAAATCAGGATCTGTAGCCTATTGGGCTCCCTACATGGTACTGAGCATGTGGCTATCATAGGCGTCACAAGTCCTTACCTTTCATGCATGATTGGTCGCTTTCTCTTTGATGTGCCTCCTTTAAAGTTGGTGGGATACATTTAATACTGTTCACTCAAAGTTTTTTATAATCCCAATTTTTTTATCTCAGCATATTATAAGGGTACAAATGTTTAAGTTACGTATACTGCTTTTGCCCCACCTGAGTCATCTTCAAGCGTGTCCATCCCCCAGACAGTGTTGATGTGAGGAAGCTCAAACCTGTACTCCACATGGTTCCTGGTATGCTTGTCATCTTGTCTTTGTATTTGAGTGTGTCCCATGGGACTGAGCCTTTGTCCTGATCCATGGGTGACCAGATACTTCGTACCTCTAGAGGTACTGTGTACCTCTAATCTCACCATACTCATTAGATGTGTATATACCCATCCCCTCTTCCCCCTCCCACCTACCCAACACCCGATGAATGCTGTTATATGTACACTTAAATGTCGATCAGTTAATACCAATTTGATGGTGAGTACATGTGGTGCCTGTTTTTCCATTATTGGTATACTTAATAGAATGGGCTCCGGCTCTATCCAGGAAAATACAAGAGGTGCTATATCACCCATTGTTTCATATAGCTGAACAGTACTCCATGGTATACATATACCACATTTTATTAATCCACTCATGTATTGATGGGCACTTTGGTTGATTCCACATCTTTGCAATTGTGAATTGTGCTGCTATAAACATTCGAGTGCAGGTGTCTTTTTTTATAGAGTGACGCTTGTTCTTTTGGGTAGATGCCCAGTAATGGGATTGCTGGATCAAATGATAGTTCTACCTGTAGTTCTTCAAGGTATCTACGTATTACTTTCCACAGACATGATACTAGTTTGCAGTTCCGCCAGCAGCGTATGAGTGTTCCTATCTCTCTGCATCCACATCAACATTTATTGTTTGGGGACTTGTTAATAAAGGCCATTCTCACTGGAGATAAGTGAGAGATCTCATTGTGGTTTTAAGAAGTCTTTAGCCAGAAAGATTGCATGAATAAGATTTGCCTAGAGAAAATAAGCTACATTCTAACAGCTTTTGACCCTGTGAGCTGTCTGGCATAATTCAGCATTGACTAGATCAGAAATTCAATACTGGATATTCTAAGTCTTTTTTCAGGTCCTCATAAAAGCCATTTATTTTGATATCCTGAATTCCTAATTGAAATCAGATGAAAATCTATATTCTGATTAAGTGACATTCTACAGAAATGGAAATTATCTTCTAAGTATATAATGCAGAAAACTGTCCAGTTGTCTCTTGCTGCTCCTGATGTTTTCTATAACTCATTGAGCTGTGCAAGAAAAGCAGGGTACAGGAGTTTCTTAACCTCACGTTCAGTCATGGAGGGTACTCGGAAATGTCTCAAGGGTCTTGTACCTCTCCAAACCATGCAATTTGGAGGCTTAAGAGAATGTTTGAGTGATGGAATCCAATGCATTCTGTACCTTCGTCTCCTTGTTTTAGTTTCTCTTCCTTTGGGCATCAGGAAATCTCCATGATCTTCAGCCTATTCATTAGAGTATTCTGTGTATTTTTAGACCATGATATTTTCTGCTGAATATTTGTATTTTTTCCTTTGATAATTGTTCACAAAAAATTCAATTCTAGCTTTCTTCATTTTAATAATTGACTGCTTTAGGTTTAAATTCTATTTTATTGAAGTAACAGTGCCCCTTAAGGTGACTGCTTTGTCTTGTGGGTTGTTCAAATTGCTATCAAGATGTATCTGTGCTTTAACTGGCTGACGTGATGTACCTGGTTTGAATGTCACACTGTACTATAGCTGGCTGGCCTCCAAAGCTGTGAAGTTTCAGGTGCTGCTTTTGAAATTCCACCAGTGGAAGCAAGACTGAAATGCTAGAAGGATGCTCCCTAGAGTCTATATGCCTTTGATACTAGTAGAATTTTGATTGCCTGAGGGGTGGGGGGCAGTGGTCATCACTGGTAGTATTGTGCATTCTCCTTTGATTAATAGCTATTCCCCTCAACCATTTTCTCCCTATCTGCTCTTTACCATCAGAGGCATCATAGTGTCATTACCCTTGTATTCCTAGGATCTTCCACTAAATAAGATAGAGAATGCTACGCTTTTAGTTCCTGGTTGGTGTTCTGTTTTCTCCTAGAATCCTGGCTTATGGCCAATATCCCTCCCCATGATTTGCATGAATATAACATGGATGAGGAGGGAATAAATTGCCTCCTAGTATTTAGAAAGAGTCCAGTTTTCTGTACATAAGCACAGCCATCCCACACTGATAGATAAATGAGAGCTGAGTGTCTGCCCATGAATTCTGATGGCAGTTGTGCTTTGTTTTCAGGGTGCATTTGTTTTGCCTGCTTTTAGACAATCTGCCCTGTGCAGTCTGACCTAGCGGAGGCTGTGGCAGTTGCTGGCCTGAGGGAGGGGGCTTCCAAGGAGCCTGTTTTCCCATAACTTTTCTTGCATGGGCTCTTGAGTGCCTATGAGTCAACTTGAATAAAACTAGTTTTTTCTGTTTCTTGGCTGTATACGTATAAGTTCTGTCTACACTGGGGTTCTGAGGTGTAGGTATTTAGTGACCTCTGACCATAAGGATTATCTTCGATTCCATTGCATGTCAACCTGATATTTTAGAATACTCAGGACAGATTAATTCTCCCATGGTATAGAACCTTTAAAGTTCATGTCCTCATACAGAGGTCATTCCCTAGTTTGAAAAATTGTACATGATATGTTTAAATTCCACGATAGCCGTTTTCAAAGCATTAGCCTCCGGTGGGACTTCAGTTTTCTCTCTCCTGCTTGTCATCTTAGGTTGTTGAAGAACATTATTCTTGCCCTCAAACACTTGCCACTGATGTGCCGTCACCCAAAATGGTATTACAAAAATAACCTCTGTAACCTAAAACATTTGTACCGTTAATATTTTGAAATAATAAAAGTTCACACTGGTGATAAATCATGTACTTTCCTTTGTTCTGATGCAGTTGCTCTCACCCCTGGTTATACCCTACCTGTTGTTGAAACAACACTGGTACTGCTGCATCAGGAGAATCCTCTGAACAGGACAAAGAGGATTTTGTGTGTAGTCCAGATTGGTAGCCATAAAGAGCTGCATATTCCTAGAATTCTTTCCTGTAAGAGATAGCTTATGATACTACCACCCACCTCTACCTCCCTAACAGAGTGAAGATAATGTTAGATTTGGAAGAATGAGTAGTCTTTATGTAGAAGACAGTGTTTGTGAGGAGACCTGTTCTCCTCACAGTCGCCACTGAAATGGAAATATGGGGTGGTATATTCCTTTCCTGGAAATCACAGCAGATTAGCTTTGCCTTTAGAAGTCAGACGTGTCTGCAAGGAAGGATGACAGGTGTGTGATGTATATTTCTGCTTGAGCTGCCTCTTAGAAAATTTCCCTGCCTGATCTAGAAAACTAGACAGCTACCTGACCTATCAGGAGGGCATGGAAAAGGTAGTTTATGCCTGTAACTTTAACTCCAGCAACATGAAACATCAAAATCATACTTTTTTGACTCTGTTAAAGGGTTAACTTTAACTTTTACAAGAAACTTTGAGTTTCTTGTAAGTCAATTTTCTGTAAGTTGGTGAGCTTGCTATCTGTCAGCTGGGATCAGGTAAGTTCTGATCATGGCGTATGGGCAATGTGGTGTCCAATGACTGCTAAGATCATGCTCTTTCGAAGGAGGTGGACTTCCCTCCCTCTCACAAGGTCTTCATTAACACTGAGGCCAAGAATGACCCCCTGTACAAATGGCAGAGGAAAAGCAGAGGAATGTGCCTTAATTCTTGCTGGTGTTTTCTAAGAAGTGTCCAACTCCCTAGGACATTTCAGTAAAGAACTCTCCCATTCACGAGGCTCACCCGCCATTTTAGGGAGAAAACAGTTCTGGAGGTGGAAGCTGTCTACAACCACCAGTTCAGGCACCTGTTAATGGGTGCTTTAGACAGACAAAGGTACATTTTCCCATTCTCATGTGCCCAGCATGTACGATCTCCAGACACCTGCCACGCTAGACTAGAAGTGGTCACTGTTGGCCCATGAGTAGCCATGTCTGGGGCGGGAGGACTCTGGCCTTACCTAGACACATAGAGGTGTCTCATGCTTTCCTTTGGTTCTCAGTTTTAGTCCCAGTTGTCTTCTTTGAACTAAATATCGTTTGATGACTCTGACCAAGAGATCTGTTGATGAATATTTGATTCTCTATATTTTCTTATCTTGTCTCAGAAATTACGCTAAAGATCCTGGGACTAAAATTCAATACAAGCTTGAAAAACAAGTCTTGCAAATCAGTCTCTGTCACCCCACAGTTGCTTGGTAGGAACAGTTTTTCCCTCTTGACCTTTAAGTGCCAGAAGCGGAAAAAATCTCAACTTTGTGCCTGCGTTTTATACACTTGTGTGTGTAGCGATACATCTCCAACTGTCCTGGTATTCTAGTCCTCTCGACCTGCAGTATTACCTGTAGGAAGCAGGGGAAATTGATACCGTGGAAATAGATTCTTGGTTCATATTGACTGTTTCAATCTCAGGTAAGGGGCATTCACCTGAGAACCATTCCTGGGCATTGTCTTAGAGGCCACTGTGGCCTTTGGTACTCTTCGCACCTGCAGAGGCTGTCCAGGTTTGTGCTTCTGAGGAGTCGCTGCTTAGCAGGTCTTCAGACGTGGTGGGGTTGAGTCAAGATCACCACATACATCTAATAGAGATGAGCAGGACAATCTGGGGGAATGAGCATGGCTTTTGTTGTCCTAGTGTCGAACCTGGAATAATTTGACCAAACAGGAAGGTTCTGATCTTTCAAAGCTGTGCAATAGAGATGGGGAAGGTGGGTGCAGCGAAATTCAGGCTGGATGTGGCCTCTTGTGATTCTCAAGTGTGCTGACCTTCAAATTAAGGGTATGAATGAATTAACAGATGGGTCTGGGGATAGAGTGAGGCTTTACATGCTGCTCTGTGGCAGCTCAACTCTGTACTCGAGAGGCGTTCTAATTCACTCTTCATATTTGTGTGATCTCAGGGGTTCCAGATAAATACTACCGCCTATAGACCTTTTTTTAACTTGTAAAATATGTGAACCAAAACCTTTCTTCTGCCCTTAGGTGATTGTGTATGGCTTTGCACTCCTTCCTGGTAAATGGATGGGTGTGTACAGACCTACCTTTAGTTCCTACTTGTACTCTGAAGGATATAGCTCAGTGTCCTTGAGTTCAAGAGCCCCAGACCTGTTTCTGGCACAGTACATCAGGGCTGATGCGCTAGTGGGCAGGCACTGCCCTGGGACATAAATGCTGAAGACAGACACAGGGTCTGTCTCTGCTGCCCGGCCCCTTGCTCACAGTTGCCCTGTGATGCCGAGCACTGCCTGGCACCTCTGCTGAGCCACCATGAGTTTTTCTGGCTTGTCTTGTGGGTAGGACCTGTTGGTCATATCTGATTGTGCTTTTTTGTGGATTCTTGGTTTGCTCCTCCTATCCTCTTCATCTGGTTCAGCTGATGATTCTCAGAGTGGGGGAAATGATTGGGGGAGATTCTTAGGACTTCGGAAATAGCTTGAGTGAGGCTACCTCTGCCTCTTACCCAGAGTTTTGCTTCTAATCTCAGAATGTGCTAGTGACACGTGGTCTCTGACAGTTTGGGAATTAAAAAAAAATTTTTTTTGGTTGGGAAAACTTAAAACATAGTATTTCTTTTGGCATTGAGGTTTTTCACTATGGAAAAAGGAGATATTGGGCTAGGGTACTTCTGTGTGAGGTTTTGATTTATGGATTCATTTTGTTTCATAGGCAACCTGTACATTCTACCTCTACTTGTGACATCAGGTAATTCCACTAATATTGGAAAACAAATGAACAAAGCTCAATTAACCCTCTTCATCACCTAAGTACTATAAAATACATCTTTTATTCCTGAAATAAGTAATTTGGCACTCTCATATATTCACGGCCGTGAAAGAACAGCTAAGGTTCGTACTTGATTTATGCTGTGAGACCTGAGTGTCTTCATTTGAATTTCCTTAACTCGGAATCTGAGACCTATGCTGGGAGCAGATGCTTTTTTACAAATGATTACAGGGAAACTAAATGGAAGGACAGTGGATTGCAGGGAGAGCAAGTGGCAATAGGCTGGGCATTGAGCTGGTCATGTGAAGGCTGTATGTGGCTCAGTGCCACAGAGAACCTTCTAAGGAGCCATATAGACAGTGTCTCAGAATTACCCTCCTGGGATTGCCCACGGGTTCCATTCTGCCTCACTGGCTGAGTTTGAGACTGGTTTCCACTGCTGAGATGGGCCTTGGGCCTGAGACTCGCTGCCCTGGGGGATCTTGGAGAGAGCTCTAGGATAGTTAGCTAGACTATATACATATGGATCAGGAATAAGCTTTGTCCATAAAAACTTAGGCCAGTAAGAACACTGAAATTTCTTGTTCATTCAGTAGCCAGTGATAACACGTGTTAGAATCTCCTAAGGGCCTCTGGACAAGAGAGGTCAGCACCAGTGAGCAGCTGTGCAGTGACAGGGGCTTCCTCAGGTTTCATCCTGCACGTTTGAATTCCTTCCAGCAGCTTCCGTCCACTCGGGATAGCTCCACAGATTAGAGCCAGGAAGACTTAGCAGCCCAGTTCCAGAGACTGAGCCCACTATAAGCATGACTTGGTGCAGGCTGCCCACGCTGAGACATGTACCCCATCCACCATCTGACTTTCAGATCCTTCAGGGCTTGAAGAGTTGCCTGTGTATGGAGAGAGCTGGAAACCAAACCCTCTCTTCATGGCTAGACAAGGAAGTGCTGCCTTGGCAGTTTTAATACTAGTAGGGCCGGTGCACTGACCTCAATCCTTATGCATGAGTCCTCGTTACAGGGGCATCCTTAAGGAGTATTAAAATAGGCAGAGGGAATTTTTTATAGACCCCAGAGAAGAGTGGGACATACTTCACTGATGCCTGAGGACCAAGCACCCTTAGTGTTAACTGGGCACACTGCATTCGCCGGCAGCTCTTCTGTTTGAGTCTGTTCCTTGCTCGTGGCCTCTCACAAGCCAGTGCTCACCAGTAAGGAGCAGGTAGTTCCTCATGGTGACAAATTCAAGTCTACTCTAGAAGATTCCCAGAAAGGTTCAGAGCAGGCACAGCACTTCGGAAATTTACTGGAGGAGGTGAAGGACTAAATGCAAAAAGCATGCTGGTGCAAGCTTTGCCTTTCTCTTCTGTTGCCTGAGGGATACCTAAACACTATTGTCCCAGAAAGTGTAGGGACAGTGCTGATTATGGTCACAACAGCACCTTTCCCTGTGGACAAGAAGGGGCTCAGTCATTGGTCTCAATCTGTGCAGCAGGATGTGAAATCACTCCTGTCACCAGGGAGTGGGGAGCCGGGCGTGGGGGCTCCCTCAGGCACAGGAGTGCTCTTCTGACTCAGATGGGACCCAGAGTCACTTTATAAAAGAGGGAAGTTTTCATGTCTTTAAAAGCCTGTGCTCTGGGAGGTGTGAGCTGGGAACAGCTAAGACAAGCCGTGCCCTCTCCGGATCCTTGATGTGAAGCTGAGGGATTTCAGGGATATGAGTTGGCAGTGGTGTCTGGGGAGGAGGAGGGAGGGAGGCTCTGTTTGCTGCTCTGTGTGAGATGAGTACACTGCAGTCTGTGGATGTCTAACCCCCTCCCCTCCTTCTGTTTGTATTTGTGTCCTAAAGGACAGAGCTTATTCCTGATGCATGTGTGAACAGATCTTACCTTCAGTTTATAAAAAAAAAATCTGTCACTGTGCTTGTGCTTTATCAAGTGGGTCTGCAGCCTGGCTGTGTCTGCCCTGGTGGAGGACTGGGTGTGTGTAGACCCATCTCGGGTTCCTGCTGGACTGTGAAGGACACGCCTTTGGATCACTGAGTTTCAGTGGTCTCAATCCTGTGTTGTCAGCACGGGCCATCAGCATGATGCACCAGGGCACTGCCCTGGGATAAAATGGCTTGAAAGATGGGCATGCTCTGTCTCTCCTTCTCAGCCCCTGGGTCACAGTTATCCTCTGATGCTTGGGCACCCTCTAGCATCTCTGCTAAGCCAGGGGTACTTTGCCTTGCCCCTGTGACTCGGTATATTGGGGCACATGTACTTGTGTTTATGGATGTGTTGTCCATGAGAAAGCTTGTTCCCTCACCAGGCCTTGTTCAGCTGGTGATTGCCAGGACTAGTTGGACAACGACCTGAGAAGTTGGCAGTCACCAGGGGTGAGGCTGTGCCTGCCTCTGCCTTGAGCTTTGTTGCAAATCTGAAAATATCCTAATGGAATGCAGTCTACTGCAACAGTTTGGAAATTTGTATCTTTTTATTGTTTTTCTGGAAGACTTTGAAGTTTTTTTCAGGATGAAGAAGGAAGCAAGGAGGCATTGGCCTGTAATTTTGGTGAGAGGTTTAAAATCATGGAATCATTGTTACATAGACAACTTGTACGTCCTATACTGCTTTTTGTGTAAAGTTTGCTGAGTTGTCTTTCAGGTGTTAGCCAAAATGACTTTGAAATTTAAATTAATTGAACGAAGCTCCTAATGGCCTCTTAACTTCACTTAGACACTTTAAAATACATGCCCTGCCTTTTTATACCTGATAAGTAATTTGACATTTTGATATTGTTCAACTATGTGAATTATGGAGTAGCTGAGAGTTGTCTTATTTGAAATTTGAAATAAAACCTGACTGTCTTTGTTTGGATTTGCTGAATACAGAATCTGAGTTGCATGCACAGATCAGATATAATTTGGAAAGTGATCCTAGGAACGCTAGAGGGTGGAGTGATGACAGGGTAGGGAGAGCACCTGGAGAGGGTCAGAGCTTTAAGCTGGTCATGGCTGAATGTGGCTCCTGCTCGCTGGGATGGCTCGAGAGAAATATGCTAAAATCATCTTAGGGATGTGCCTTCTAGGAAAACAGTCCTAGAAATCACCCAACTCTGTCAACACCATTGTTCTCGATTCATCTGTTTTAGATCTGCACTTGTACATGGCGATTTGGGAGGAGGTGGTTCAGACACCAGAGTGATGGCTGCCAACAGGGAGTGTGGAGATGGTTCAGCTCTGTGAGAGAACTTGTCATGAGGCAGCACATTTCACACTGAGCACCGACTTCCAGCACTGTGCTGACCAAGAATAGCAATTCAAGAACAGAGACCTAGTGGTCCATTCTAAGATGTAACCCTCTCCTAGTTTTAGCCTATCTGGGGTGAAAATGCTTCCTGCTGTTCCTGCTGTTCTAGTGAATCCACTTGATTATCAAGAGTGACATTGAGAAATATTCCCATCTTTTGTAATCTGGAATAACATGTGACAAGTATCATATGTAACTGTAAAGTCCAGAAAGCAAGCTATTTGGTCCCACAGAACACTTTGTGGGAACACCTTTTTTTTCTAGCATATTATGGGGGTACAAATGTTAAGGTTATGTATATAGCCCTTGCCCCCACCTCAAGTCAGAGCTTCAAGCATGTCCACCCTCCAGATGGTGCACATCTCACACATTAATGTATACCCATCCCCTCCCCCTACACCTGCCTGACACCTGATAAATGTTATTCCTATATGTCCACTTAGGTGTTGATCAGTTAATACCAATTTGATGGTGAGTACATGCGGTGCTTATTTTTCCATTCTTGAGATACTTCACTTAATAGAATGGGTTCCAGCTCTATTCAGGAATATACAAGAGGAGCTATATCACCATTGTTTCTTATAGCTGAATAGTGTGGTATACATATACCACAATTTATTAATCCACTCATGTATTGATGGGCACTTCGGTTGTTTCCACATCTTTGCAATTGTGAATTGTGCTGCTATATAAACATTCGAGTGCAGGTGTCTTTCTCAGTGTTTTTTGTTCTTTTGGGTAGAGCCCAGTAATGGGATTGCTGGATCAAATGGTAGATCCACTCATATCGCTTTAAGGTATCTCCTTATTGCTTTCCACAGAGGTTGAACTAGTTTGCAGTCCCACCAGCAATGGAGGAGTGTTCCTCTCTTTCTGCATCCACACCAACACTTACTGTTTTGGGACTTGTTAATAAAGGCCATTCTCACTGGAGATAAGTGATATTCATTATTTCTTAATTTTCTGTTGGGAGGATCGGTCCTGTGCTGGCCATGGGGTGTTAAAGTCTCTGGCTATTACGGTGATGGTGTTTATTCATCTGTTCAAGTAGAGTTTGCTTTATGAATCTAGGTGCACCTAACTTGGGTGCATACATATTTAGAATTATGTTTTCTTGTTGAACTGTACCCTTCACCATTATATAGTGACCTTCTTTGTCTTTTATTACTTTTGTTGATTTAAAAACTAAGTTATCTGAAATGAAAACCACCATGCCAACCTTCTTTTGGCTTCTGTTTGCTTGAAATATTGTTTTCCACCCCTTCACCTTTAGTCTAAATGCCCCTCAGTGAGGGCTGGTCTGGAAGTGAGTCTGGGTGGAACTGGGTTGGGTAAGCCTGCCCTTAAGCACCACAAATGCTGTTAGCAGGGGTCAAAGGTCTCTCCTCTGTTTCTGGGCAAAGCTTTCAGGAAGGGGCTGGATTGGCCCACTCAGCTGGTCCCTCATGCTCTGATCCATTCACTAGCGTTCCTTTTTGGGAACCTGAACCTACAGGCCAACCCTATGCAGATCACGTGTGCTTTCTCACCTCTCACACTGACCCCAACCTACAACTTCACGGGGACGCTGCTTTACCAACCATACTGTGACCACAACCACCACCTCTGCTCTGGGACAGTTCTTCTGGTGCAACCTGACACTTACCTGCTGTGTCAATACATCCACCCCAGATCCTTGTTTCCTTCTCATGGTGGTCCCTCAATTAACTTTATACAGTGAGTCTGAATTTGGTAGTTTCTCCCAGAGGTCCCAGCTGAGATAAGCCATCTTTTTACCTGTCATGGTGGGTCTCAGCTTGGCCTCTTTTATTGTGGCCTCACGGATCATGGGAGGTACCCTAGGCCACAGTGTTATTTCTGCCAAGATTTTGCAGATCTGCCTACAAGTCGCCCTGGAAACCACTTCTGCCTCGATGGCCTCACTACAAAGACAACCAACGTTGCTGGCTCAGGTTACTCTCCAAAATTGGAGCATTAGATCTGACAGCTGATAGAAATACTACAAGATAGAAATAAAGATGAGACTAAAAAGTAGACTTGAATTTTATATTCAAATAATGATTTGCCTTTTTAAATCTCGTGTTTTCTCCCACACAATAGGTGAGACTGTACTTGAAGAGCTAAAACATATACCTCATGTCAGATCTCTGGTGTGCAGGTCATGTGCTGTTGGGATAATAGTTGGAGAAAAAACTTACAACACTGCTTCCCTTATTGGGATGTGATGTAGGTTATGAAGTTAGTCCCACTCTTGGGGGGAGGGTATTGGAATATATAGGTCAACTATTGCTCTTCATTGCTAGATACCGTATGTGGTTTAGGGGTGAGTAGAAACTATTCTAACGTTTGCTTTAAGGTATCTTTCCACCCTAGATTTGAGCTTTTAAGAGTTTGCATCTCATTTGAATTTGAATAACCAATGCAATTTTGTTGAGAAGAATTGATAGTTCTCCAATATTGCATATTTTTCTGCTCCTTTGGATTATAGTGACTATAGCCAATTAACATCCTCACGTGTGAGAGGGAAGAATGAGCTGCCTTACAACCCCTCTCTCCATCGCACTCCCTGGTAGGCCTAACGCAGGTGCCTAGATTCACAGTAGCCCATACTGTCTTCAGGAGGAAGCTACTGGTGACATGTTTGGTTTTGGCTTCACTCCTCTGTGGCTGTTGACTTGTGTCCCCCTGCCCCAGCTGCTGCTGGAACAGCCTAGCTTGTCCTTTGATCCCTGTCTGCCTCACGGTGTAGTTCTATGTCCATAGGAGGGTCATTTTCAAGGCAGCATTTGGAAATTGTCCTGGTGAGGTTTCTTAACTGCCTTGGGTCAGAGGTTCACTCTGCATTGAGTAAGGCTGCTTTCTCAAAATGATGGCGCTCTTTAAAGGACTGGTCTGTCCTGTCTGTCCTCATAGTGGCTATAAAATGTGTCCATATGTATTGGCAGAGAAGCTCTGTCAAACATTTCTGTTCTCTAACTGGCTGTGGCACTGGGAGGAAAGGCATAACGTATGTTTCCTCAGAAGCTATAACATTTCAGGTGCTGCTCCTGAAACATTCTAGCATTTAGATTCCACTGGAAATCTAGAGCTGGACATCACCTATCCTTGATTTCTAGATGCCTTTTTAACCAATAAAAATACAGTTAGGTGGGGGGAAGTGGTCATTGTGGGCAATGTTGCATCTTTCCCCCTGGGCAGCCAGGGCCCATCTGGGAGACCTGGAGCTGGATGTGTTGTGAGCTTTACAGTCCCACAGTGTGATGCTGCTGCAGGTGACTGACCCTTAACCCAAAACTGTGAGCCAGGGGAACTGTGGGTGGGAGAGGTGGCTGTTGGTTTTGTATTCTGGGCATGCTCCCTGGTCTTCCCATTCCTTGGAGTTGCATTTGGCTGGCATTGGGTAAGTGGTCCTGGGAGTTTTTTGTAATAAACAACACAGTGCTGGGTGAGACTTTCTGTCATAATGAATGTCTCTGTCTGTGAGCTGTACCAGGGGCTGATTGTGAAAGTGCTGTTGGTCAGCAGAGCTTCCAGGGCATGGAAATGCCTCATCCACTGAGAAACAACCCTGAGAAAAGAGCAGGGAGCCCCCTGGCCAGCAGGGATATCTGAAGACTCCTGCATCCTAGTTACTTGGGCAGTAATGCTGGTGGAAATTCAAGCAGCATGCTCAGTGAGACAAATCGGTCTGCAGAGATGACTATGTTGTGAGTCTGGGTGCCCGGTGTGACTGCCCCCGCTGAAGGGGTGAGGTCAACTCAGCCTGGGCAGTTTGCAGAGGGAGAGGGAGTCTTCTGGGGTCCCTTCAGCAGGAAAGCAGGAGAGTAAGGAACTCATTCCAAGTCCTATGCATCATCCATATGCTATATCCTAAATGGGTCTCCTGAAACACTCACGGTCAGGTGAGTGAGGCTCCATATTTGAATCAAAGGATGTCTTATAATAGTTATGGGGAAAACCCAAGTTTAGAAAACACTCAATAGATTGTCACTAAAGATGAAAATATCAGGAGCTTGCCTGAGTCTTTCTGCCCAAAACATACCTTCCTAAAAATCCCAATCAGGAGTTGGTCGTGGGAGCAGACCCTAGCTAGCCTCTGAGAGCATGTGGCTGGTCTTCCCTGTCTTCTGCGGTTGTCAGAATCTGGAAGTTGACTGTGCAGAAGGCCTGGGTGTTTTGGCAATAGTAAGATGATAATGTCTTGTTTTGGATCATCCCATGGGCCCATAGATGGGGTGTTAGAGTTTAAAGTCTGTACAGTTCCTGGAATGTGTCATTGGCTCTTGGTGGCCAGCTAAAGTGTTAAGTCTCCTGTATGATTTGTGAAACAAAAAGGGGCTATAGTGGAATACACCGCCACCTTGGGTGCTCACCTGTCACTCACTGCCACTTCAGAGAGTTAAAGGGCACTTCTTTGGAAACTAAACCACTTAGAATAAGTTAGAACTAGTGGTAAGTGATACTTCATGTAGTTATACTCCCTCACCCTTTTTCACTGTACCTGCTAATTAGCATTGAATATACTTAGGTGTTAGTAATGAAGTTTTAAGAGTCCTTCTCTTACTAACATCCAGACCGTTCTATGCTTTTATTTTGTGTATGTTCCTGTAATTCTTTCTTGCTCAATTTATGGCAGCCACTCTTCATCCCTGCATTTTGCATGGATATCATATTGCTGAGGAGAGAATAAGTTCTCTCATTGCAGAAAAGGGTATTTTTGGAAAGATCAATTTGCTCCTTCACATGAGGGTGATGACATCACACTGAATTAGGAACGTGAGTCAGGTGGTGCTTCGCCAAATCAGATATAAGAGTGTGGTGTTTTACTTCCCAGCTGGGTTGTCTTTCCTTGGCTTCAGTGACTTTATCTGCCCTGGGCAGCCTGATGAGGAATGGACTGTGGCAGTCCTGGGCCTGAGGAGGGGGCAGCTGACAGGAGCCTGTGTTTACAAGACTTATCTGGGAACACACAAGTCCCCATTATCCACATGGAATACAGTTGATTTCTCTGCTGTCTCCCAATTAGATGGGTACATCATGACATTCTGTCTGTCCTGGGCTAGAGACATTATTGTAAGTAACAGCTGACCTTTAAGATCTTGCACCTTAATTGTACTCCTTGCGACTGGTCAACTAGATGTTTGGAAACACTCAGAATGAAAAATGTGAGTACAGTTGTTCTTCGATATCTACAAGAAATGGGTTCTAGGACCGCTCCCCCCCCACACACAGAAGCTCAAAGCCCTATATAAAACGGCTTAGTCATTGCATATATCATATACACCTAATCTTTATTCTTTAAATGGTCTCTGCATTACTTAGCATACATATTATACTACGTATTTTATGAGAATAGCTGTTGTATCATTTAGGGAATAATGACAACTATGCAGTACAAATGTAACTATCCAAGACTTAACCACAAACTCCATATCAGCAGCAATATAACAGCTCATTCTTTCAACACTTAGGGACTGCTTTCATTTAAACATCTGAAACAGTGTTAACATTCACTGAAACCCTAGTAGTTCTCTCAATAACCAGCATTTGATGATGACAGTGATCACTGTGTGGTCCTACAGTGCCCATGTGTGCCCGTGGCACTGCAGGTGAGTAGGGAGACATCGGCCTAACTTTTGAAGCTCCTGATAGCCTGTCAGAAGGACCATCTACTGGGAAGCACCAGATTTCCAGGTGACGTTTTGCAGGAGGCTCATGATACTGATGCTGGGGTCTGTGGAGGTTGAAACTTGGGGGCCTTTAAGCATTGAAAGTCCCAGGTTCATAACTGCACGTGCTATAGATAGAAACATTGTTCTGGGATTTTCTTTAATCAAGCACATTTTTGCAGTGGTTGTAGGCATGTTGTGACACAGGTTTTGTTCCCTTGAGGGATTCTACTCTGAGTTCATACCTTTAGCCCTCATGCCTGTTGAAACACTGCTGCAAATGTCAACTTTGGTTTGTTGGAACACTCCAAATAGAAAGTGCAGGCGTGGTGGGCTCAAGTGCCCAGGTTGGGACTTGGAGTTATTTCACAAAACATAAAAATCTCATGTTTAAAAGCTTTTGATCTAGAGAGTATGATAAGGTAAAAATGGCTAAGTTAAGACCAGGTATCCCCCTCTCTAGATGATTGACTGGAAGCTCAATTTCAGGGATAAGAAGGAACTGACAGTGTTGTCTGGGTAGGGAGTGAGGCTTCTCATGCTGCTGTGTATACAACTCAAACTGCTGCACTCCAGAGGGTTTCTAATTATCTTTCCTCCTCCTCTTTGTGTCTTAAGGGACACTGGAGCTGCCTGCTGCAGTGCCAAGCTCCCTGCTATGTCTTCCTGTGATGGGGAGTTTTTCCCTTCTATAAAGATTGTTATACACCCCTGTATCTCATTCAGTCTTGTCAATATCTGCACCTGCTTGACGCAAAACTTTGAGGAGAAAATATTATCCTTTTTATGTCTTCACGTCAATGAATCTAGGAAGAATTAGTGGCTTCTTTATAGAGGGATGAATTGCACAATGGTGAAGTCCAGGTTTTTAGTGTATTTGTCACCCAAATAGTGGACATTGTACCCAAAGTCATCCTTCAAATAGAACAAAAGTTAACTTTTAATCTCATGCTTTCTCTCGCACAAAATGAGATTGTGGTTTTAAAGATCCAAGATGAATGTTCAAATGTCAAATATCCCTTACATGTCAGGAGTTACTCTAAGATAAATTACTATAGAAAACTTAGAAATCTCATTCCTTCATTAGAATGTTTTAGAAGTTAGGGCGTGTAGATTACATATTCATGAGAATGCTGTGTATCAAGTATTGCTTTTCATTACTATGTACTGTAGCATTGAAAATACTAAATTTAGATAAGATCTAAATTAACATTTACTGTTACGGTATCCTTTTTGTCCATATTTGAGCTTTTGAGGATAGTCTGTAGTTCCTTAGCAATTGGTACTTTAAGAAGAAATCTAACTCTTTGTCCATTACTTCATGTGTTCCAGCTGCTTTGAATTCTAGTGATGTTAACCAACTTTATGCTGCCTCCCAATTACAATTAAGATTAAATGAGAAAGGAAAATGAAATTATTTAAAACCCTTCTCCTGCTTGTAGTCACTGGCAGGGCTAACACTAGTGCCTAGGTAACTGGATCCTGTGCTGGCCTTTAGTGGAAGCTGCCGCCAAGGGTGTTTGGCTTTGACATTGCCCACTTCCTATATAGTGTTTGACCACCACCAGCCCAGCCACTGCTGGACATAGCCTGGGTTATCCTTTGCTCCTTGTCTATAGGGCACTCTACTTCCTGTGCATATGAGTCACTCTCAAGCCAGAGTATTTGGAATGGTATTAGGTGAGTTGTCTCACCAGCTAACTGCTCTGGGGAGATGGTCACTCCAATATAAGGTCTTTCTAGTTTTATTTTTTAATCTTTGCTGGATACTCATTAGTTCAACATTTATGGGCTGGTTTAAACTACTCTCACTTTGGGTTTTCATCTTCATTACTTGTCTTATTCTTGGATCCTATGGCTGGTGACTGGTCACCTTGGTGTTGTGAAGCACTGAGGATGAAAACTAGTCCTCTCTTGGTATAGGGTGAACAAAGTCATACAGCAAAATTTAACTAGAAGGTTGTAGTCACTCATTTTTGCTCTTTGAAATCTTCAGTAGCGGAGAGTGTCCGCAGCTTCTGTGTGAAGCTAGTGATGGAATGGGAGCTCAGGTCCCTTCAGTAGGAATGTAAGAGTAGGGAGAACATTTCCAGTCCCTGCATTGTCACCTGTAACCCATAATCCTACAGGAGCCTCCTAGAACACTCGTGGTCTGAGTGATGTTCAATGTCTGGCTCCCAGGATGTCTCACAGGTACTGTAGGGAAAACTCAGGGTTAGAAGATACTCAATAGATTATATGTCACTTAAATATTTGGAATATCAGACACAGGGACTTGTCTGAGTCTGTCTACCAAAAACATTCCTAAAAATCCTAATGAGAGAACAGTCTGTCATAGGAGCAGATCTGGGTTAGCCTCAGAACACTGCTGGTCTTCCCTGTTTGCTCCAGTCCCCAGCATCTGGATATTCCCTGCTCAGAAGTGGGGATGTGTTGGGAGAAGTGAGATGATGTCATCTTGTTTCAGGTCACCCCGTGGGCCCAGAGATGGAACCCTAGAGTTTAAACTGTTTTTCTGACATGTGCCATTGGCTGTTGGTCCTCAACTACTTAGAGAACTCTCAAGTCTCCTGTGTTGCCTTATGCTTTAAAAATGGCTGCAGTGGAATACACCACCACCTTGGGTGCTCACCTGTGTCTTCACCACTGTAGGTTGTTGAAGGAGCATTTCATGGGAAACTTACCCACCTGTACAATGGCAAGTTGGCAATAGGGATAAATTGTCTTTTACCTTGTCATGGGGATGAAGCTGCTCTTTCATCAGTTTTTATTCTACCTGTTAACCTTAAACGTACTTTGGTGAGTTTAATACTGTCATAAAAGGGTTCCCCACTAAATAGCATGTGGAAGATTTTGTACTTTAGTTTCCTAATTGATAGTTTTTTTTCTTAGAATTATTCCTTGGCTGTTGATTGTTGTAATTCTTCCTTGGTGGAAACAGCAAAAATGACTACTCACACTAGGCTGACTTGAACCTTCTGAGATGTCATAAGGATCAGTTATGTCAGAATAATCGGGTTTTGATTGCAGATTTGATTCTGTGTCAAGGACTCAATACTGATGTCAGGATCTGGATTTTGAGAGCTGTGGCACTTCAGGCATGGAAGATGGAGAATTGAGATTGGAGATGCTTCAGTTACAAGTACTGCGTGGAAAGTTCTTTTGTTCTTTTTTTCTTTGTGTTTTTGTATTGAGAAACAAGTCTTGCAGTGGTTATAGACATGTTATCCCTGGGGTGGCACAGGCTTCCTTCCACTGAAGGATCCTACTTGAGGGTCACATACTTTAACACTTGTGCCTGTTCACAAACTTCTGCAATCATCAACTTGGTATTTTTAACACTGCAAATGTAAAGTGTGGGTTGAGTGCCCCAGTGGGACCTGGAAGCAAGTGACAAAAGAAAGTTTTCATGTCTCTAAAAGCCTGTGCTTCACAGAGATATGAAGAAGAGGTAGAAATGGAGTATAGAGTAAGCGTGCCCTTCTCCAGATTCTTGAGTTTGAAGCTCAGAAATTGGGGATAGGAATGAAATGACAGTGGTGTCCAGAGGAAGCAGTAAAGCTTTGTAAGCTGCTGTGTGGAAGGTTAACCACTGTACTTCATGGGGCTTAGAATTCTTTTCCTCTTACTACTTATTCTTAGTGTGTCCCAAGATATGTATCTGGCTCCTCACTGATGTAAACAGGTACATGCTACTTTCTGTGATCTCACCTTTAGTTTTATAAAACATACCTTTTGAAATATTTTCCTTTCCGTTATTTTCTCTCATCAATGTGTATTTTAATAGTTGATAAAATCTGTATGACCCAGGACCCTTCCTTGGTTTGATTAATGTGGTCTGTAGTCTTGCAGAATCCTCCTTGGATGAATGGATGGGTGTGTAGAGACTTATCCTGGAACCCTGTCTGCACTCTGAAGGACACATCTTAGGGTTTTTGAGTTTGAACAGCCCCAATCTCGTGTTTGGGGCAGATGCATTTTGTAGGTGATCCCGGAACGTTCAGTGTGGAGTAGTGCAAGGCAAGGCAGGGCAGGGAAGGCAGCCAGAGAGCAACAGAGCATTGAGCTGGTCACCCCTAGGCTGTATGTGGCTCAGTCCTGCTGGGAATGATTGAAGGGACCACATTGAATATATCTCGGAATGTCCCTCTTAGGGAACAAGGGTCCCTGGGTTCTCCAACTCAGTCTACCCCAAAGTTTGAGATCCACCTACTCTGTGTACTCTTGAGAAGGACCCCCGTGCCTAAGGCTGAGCTGGCTTGGGAGAATGTGGAAAAAGCTCTAGTAGAGTAACCTTGAGAGGTGACAGGAAATGGTCCTAGTGAGATGGGGCCATAGGCATGGTGCTGTCCTCACAGTTGTGTCGATATCAAGGAGTTGGGGGGATGTCACTGAGCTCTCTATCCTATGCCATACTGGCCCATACTTTGCAGAAGAGTCCCATTGCCCCTGGGATTTCCTTCTAGCAGGATGGGGACAGTGTCATTTCTTCAGCAATTGTCCAGGTTCCATTCCTGAAGACTCCGACACCTGTGATGTTGTGCTGGTCTTCACCTTCTCCTTTAGCCTGCAGGTGCTAATGCAGGCTGGCTTGGGAAGTGGAATCTTCTCCTTTGAAACCTTCAGGACTGAATCTGAGGAAAGAGCAAGGTATGCTTTCAACTGTCCTGTGGTGTGAGTGGTGTGACGTCTGACCCTGGGTCAAGGCTGATTTAGGCATATATGATGGAACAAGGGGAGGGCTCCATGGCTACTTTGCTTTCTCTTTGTAGCCAGTGTCCATGTGGGTCTGCGTGGTCATCATCCTGCCAACCCTCATGGTCACAGACAGGATGTCCTTATTTAACTGCCTGGTGCTCTTGCTCCTCTTGAGTCATAGGGGCTCTTTCCCTGCCCTGAGTATTTGAGATCATGTGAGGTGTCTCTACATCCGGTTGCTTTGAAAGGAACTTTATCCCTGATTTCTCTTTACATGTGTCAACAGGATGTTACATGGGGAGTATTTATTTTGACCATGGTTTCTCAGATCTTCCCCAAAGTTTCTCACATCTGGGCTCTCGAATCTCTGGCTCTTCCATATGCTGCCAGGGGATCATGCCCTGGGATTGTCCTCAAGGTACACAGACCAGTGTTTAAAGTGGTAGAATCTTCAGGTGACAGCTGCCTTTGATCTTCTGGTTTATTTACCTTTAGTTCTGGTTCTGTGTGAGAATGAGAGAACATAGGTGTTCAAACCACATGTAAAGGGCATGGTGGTTACCCTGAACTCAAAAGCCTGAAATCCTGACTACCCTCCAGCCAGCAGTGAGAGGCCCATGAGACTGGGGGATGTGAATGATGGAAATGCAGACATCTGTCCCTCTTGCTTACTGCACCTTACCTGCTGCAGTTATACAGACAGCAGGAACACAAGGTGAATAAAGCAGTGCAGATTGTCAGTATTCCTGCCTCTGATGTCCCAACGTGTGAAGATTCTCTGATCTGGCCCTGGCTTCATCCCAGATGACTGTCAAGCCCCACATGGGGCCATCCCATTTGAGGCTAACTCTCCACAATGGATGCAGCTTGCTCTCAGTTGCTCCCTCAAATCTCACATCCAATGCACCAGGCAATGTCAGGCGTCAGCACATGCAGCTGTGATTGCAGTTGCTGTGGTTGACTTCCTCCCATGAGTTCATCCCTGAGTCTGACCAGATGAGGGCCCTCTCATGGCGTGTCTATTTTGTGCCTGTGCTGTTGGTCTGATTAATGTAGAACTGTCAGTCTGATCCAACACTTCAAGGAAATTTTGACAGAATTGTCTCTACCCTTTCTCATGTAAAGTTACCTCAATACCATGGATGTTAAAATTTTTTCAGTAAACTGGTGGTAGCATGTATTGGAATCTAATGAGGGCCAGGTAGGTCCTGTGGCTAAGGGGTTATTGGAGCCTCCTGAGGGCTCCTTCCAGAGAGTTGCCCAGCATCCATCGAGCAGCTCTGCAATGACAGGTGCTTCCTTGGGTTCATCTAGAATATTCTCATTTCTTCAGGCCAACCCATTTGCCCGGGGCACTTCCACAGCCTGAGCTGGCAAAGTTCTCAGCAGCAAATTTTGAGACAATGTCTCACTGTGAAGACAGCTTGTGGCAGGCTGCCTGCCCCATGGCCTCTACTCACCCCACTATGTGGCCTCAAATGTCATTGTCACATGGCCCAGAGGTGAAAATCAAACCCTTTTGTGACTAGAAGAGGAACAGATGCCTTGCCATGTTTTAACAGGCCTGATACACTGACCACAGTCTTTGTGCGGGAGCCCTGCTCACAGGGGCATCTAAGGTTAGGAAGCACCAAAGAAATATGTCTTCTGCCTGCCTTGCAGACCCCAGAGAAGAGGGGAGGTCCTGATGTTTCCTCAGTGTTAATTATATGATCTACATTGGCATAGAGCGCTACGCTTTGATCACCTTATCAGGAACATTCAACAGGTCATACTCTTGAGTAGTAGGTATGTTATCTTGGAGGCTCGCCCGAAGGAGGTGAAGGACTGATATAGAATACATGGTGCTGGAAGCATCTGCCTTTCTCTTTTGATGCCTTCAGAATCAACAGAAGTTGGTGTGCTAGAAAGTCTAGGGACAATATTGATCACCTTTATAATAGCACCTTCTCTGGCTAAGACGTGCTCAGAAGTCTCTCATCTAAGAAGCAGGATCCTGAAGTCATCTCCACCCCTGTAGTGGGGAGATCTGGGCCTTCCAGGCTCTGCAGGCAAAAGCCTGAGCCAGAGCTCTCCTCTGGTGTGGAAGCTGATACTTGCCAGGTCTGGGACCCTTTGAGATTTGTACTGCAGCTGGTGTCTTTAGAGCATGGGGGTGTAGATCAGACAACCAGGACAGGGTCTGCCACTAGGGAAGGGTGGAGGATATTCAGAGCTGTGTGTGAGAGAGGACTTAATGTCCAGTGCTCAGTAAGATGTGCTGGTGCTCTCCCGACTGGCAGTTCAAGCACTGCAGGGACCTCATGGTTCACTCTGCAGCATGACCCTCTCCTAGTCCTAGCCTGGGGTGGGGAAAGTGAGAATGCTTTCTGCTGTGGTAGTGGATCCCCATGGTTTTCGGGGGGGGGGAAGATATTTAGAAATATTTTCATTGTATGTTGTCTGGAATAATGGGTATGTGACAGGTGTCATGTCTTTACTAGTAGTAGAATCCAGGAAGGAAGTTACTTGAGCCCATAGAATACTTTCTGGGAAGATTTTGAATTTTATATTTAGTGTCTTTTATAAAAAACATTCTTAAAGCAAATTAACTTTACAGTGGTTGAGTTTAATACTTTGGAATTGGTCTCTGAGGCAAAATCAAGGAGGTACCATGGTTCTATTTTTCTAGAGAACAATCCATTTCCTTGACTCACCTACCTTTCAGCAGCCCCTTGTATCCTGTGACTATAGTCCCTTTTTCAGCTTCAGAAGGAGGGACTTTTTTTAAATAGTGTGGTTAAAGTGGACTGCTTTGTCCTCTGGGTTCTTATAGCTGCTATTTGCCTTTGCATACATATTGGTCAAGGTGGTTTACTGAAAAGTATTTTCATTCTCTGTCCAACTTGGTTGGGTGCTGTGCTGTGATATAGCTGGATGTCCTCCAAAGTTGTGATGTCGTGGTTACTGTTCCTGCAGTTTCCCTAGAGGGAGTGAAGATTGAAATGGTGGTCCTCTGGTCTTTCTCTCTGTATGGACTTGGTACCAATAGAATCATTGTCCCAGACAGGTGGGGGACACTTGTCATCAGAGACAACACTGTACCTTCTCCTATAGGTAGCCAGAGCTTGTCTGGGGACATGGAGAATTCTGAAACAATTGTAGTCCCATAGTGTCTCACTGTTGCACTTAACTGACCTTTGTCCCATAACTTCGATCCAGAGACCTTTCTGGATAAAAGAGATAGCAGGTAGTCATGCCTTCTAGTCATTAGCTTCTTCCTGGTTCATTCTTGGTAATGCTTTTCTGGGCAGAATGGCTCAAAGATCTTGGGGGATGTCTTCGATAAGAGGAAGATAAACAATACTATCAGCCTGTTTAAAAACATCTTGCTGTTTGTCAGTGTGCAATGAGATGGGTTTTTGTCTCTTCTGGCAGTTTTGCTGACCAACCATGTGTGAAGCAGGGAGCTTTGTCAGTGTGCAGTGAGATAGGTTTTGCCTCTCCTGGCAGTTTTGCTGACCAACCATGTGTGAAGCAGGGAGCTTACTTGGCACTTGGTGAGTCTGAGGACTCATGCATGTTAATGTGTCAGTAAAGCTTGTGAGTTTACTTGGTCCTCATGGATAAGCCCATTGAGTCTTGTGTGCTCTGTGTGATGACTGCCCCTACTTGAAGGGGTGAGGTCAATTCAGCATAGAGGAGTGGCTAATCAGTTCAATAGGAATATATTTCTGAACTTATAGTTGCCTCCTTGTGTGTATTCCAAACTTCTCCTCCTTTCCCCTTAGAGGACAGAGCTACAAGCCTATTTGAGCCAGGCTGGACCTAAGTGATTGGAGGTGTACTACACTGGGACTTCATAACAGCAGCTCGCTTTGAGGATGACTCAACAGTGCTTTTATGAGATTTTATGCTGACCTTTGCTGGCAGCTCATTAATCATTAATCATCCAAGATAAGGACATACTCAGGATATTTTCACTCTATTTCATCCTTGTCCTTATTTATCTTTTGTTCCTCGATCCTATTGCTGGTACCTTGGTCACCTAGATGATGTGACACTGAGGATGAAACTTTGTCTTCCCTTGATAAAGGATGAAGAAAGTCTCCAAGTCCAAATAAACTGAAAGGTTATAACTTCTCCACCTCACTCTTGGAAATCTGTTAGTAAGGAGCACCTGTTTCTCTGTTCAAGGCATGATGAAGACTGTGGGTCTCTTTGGCAGGAAGACAGGAGAGTGGGGGAACTTAATCCCAGTCCCTAAATCATTGAAGAGTGATGACAAGAGACATCGGTCACCAGATCATCCCAGAGGGAAGGAAAGGTTTCAGATAGGAGAAAAAAAAGACACAGGTATAGTTCAGGGAAAAGGTGCCAGAACCTACTGGAGATTCCATGTGGAAAAGTTTCAGAGAAGAATGGGAAGAAACAAGATGTTGGCAAAGATCAAACCCAGAGAAGCTCAAGCAGAGTAGAAAGGGTAGGTTGTGCATTTCCTTTCTCCCCTTTCTCCTTCCCTCAATCTCTGGTCATCAGCAGGCTCCTGAGCTCTGCCTGCTGGAGAGCTTTTCTACCTTCATAAGCCCAAAGGCTACTGCCACCACTGAATTTAGGAGCTTCTTGAAAATAAAGCATCGGACTGCCAGACCCTTCGGGATCACTCCCCGTTGTCATGGACAGGAGCCAAGTTGGCGAATGTCATACAGCTTCTTCACCCACATTGTGATTTGTCCTCCCCAGGGAGCAGCAGCTCTTCAGTTTTCATGTCATCTGTTCTTCACACTGGCAGTTCCCAACTCCTGTCCAGATTGTGGTAGCCCTAGGGGCTCTGAGATCCCAGAACGTGGATATTCTGGGTGGGCCACCTTCCAGGAAAGAGGGACAAGGAGGGCTATAGCGTCATCTCTCCTCCATTGAGGCTTTCTCCGCTGCCCACTGCTGCTGAGAGGGATGATTAAACTGAGAATCTCAGAAATGCCTGTTTCCCCTCTGCTGGTATACCCACCACACCAAGGCTCCAAAGAGTGGGGCCCACATCTTCCTCCTTGAGAACCTGCAACAGACCTCGGGGGGGGGGGGGCTTCGACTATGAGCTCCTGCACACTGGCACTTGCCAGTGTAGGGCTTGCCCCAAAGTGGAAGGACATTAAGCCTGCTTGAGCTCTCCACAGGCAACTCAGGACCAACGTTCCTCTCTGGCATGGTCAGGAAACTGAACTTGGTTTAGGGGATGGGCCGGCAGGCTGGATCCATACCCCCAGGACTGATAGTGTTGCTTAGGGACACAGGGGAGATTTGTGAATTGGGAGGCATTGGGAGCCCATGTGGACAGAAGTGACAGGAGTTACTATAATAGTAAACTGTAACTGAAATGAAATTGTAAAAATGACAGAAATGGAATTCATAATATGGATGCTAGATAAGATGAAGGAATTTGAAGAGAACATTAAAATTCAAAAAAATTTCAGTCAACTAGAGTCACTGAAGGAGGTAGACAAGTAGAAACTAAATGAACATATGATTTAGGGAATTTCAAAACATGGTAGAAATTTTCAACAGACTAATAAACCAAGGAGAAAATAATCTCAGAGCTTGAAGGCAAGGCTTTTGAGCTAACCCAGTCATTCAAAGAGGCAGAAAAGCGTTAAAAAAACCACTTAGAGAAACATGGGATTATGCAAGGTAAACCTATGAAATATAGTTATCCTTGAGGGAGGAGAAAAAGCAAACAGCATGGAAAATCTATTTGGGAGAATGAGGAAAGCTTCCCATATTTCAGCGGAGATTCTGATGTCCAGGCATAAGATGGTCAAACACTGAGAAGATTCATAGAAATAGGACATGTCTAAGGCACATAATCCCTGGCAAAGTTCTGCAAGCAGCAACACAAAAGCAACGACTAATATGCAGAAGAAAACCCATCAAGCTAACTGAAGCCTTCTCAGCGGAGACCTTAAAAGCCAGAAGAGATTGGGGACCCATATTTAGTCATCTTAAACAGAACTACTGTTGAGGGTTAGGGTTGGGACATGAGAACCCCCAGGAGTGGGACAGGACTTCACCAAAGAGCAACCTGTGGACGTGCCAGTTCACTGAGCAGAAACTGCATGACCTTGAGGGGGACATTCCATCCATCAGGGACGTTTGCAAATGAACCCCACCTCAAAGGCTGAGGGCTACAGGCTGGATGTCTGTAAATGGACCAGGTTTGTAATCCAAAGGTAGAGAAAATGATCCAAGGACTCAGCCCAGCAGATAAGAGCAGTTTGGCATTCTAAGGCTGAGGTGGTGATCCTATCTCTTTCCTGAGTTCATGTCTTAGTAAATAAGGAACTAGACGAAGTAGAAAGAAGTAGATTATATGCTTGACTCATGATTTCATCTTTAACTTGTGTATACTTAGCTAGTTTATTGTTACTTTGGGAGACCTTGAAACTTGAACTCATGGCATGTAAATTGGTGACTGATAATTGTTTGCTGAAAGAATACTGATGTGGGACTCCATTCATGGCCTCCTGGCTCACGGGAATGCTGGAGGATCCCTGATTTCCCCATCACTTTATACTTTGTCTCCTTTATTTCCAATCTCTCGGGACGTTCCTGCCTGGGACCCGATTTGTTGGGAGAGCTGCGAACTCCCGGCAAACTGACAGCTTAAAATTTTGTATCCTATAAAACTGTTTCATAGATGACAGTCTTTTCCAGACAGGTAAACACTGGGGAAATTTGTCATGATCAGACTGCCCTACGGGAAATACTCAGAACTGCATTATTCATGGATCAGCACAGTACAAAACCAGCCATCGTAAAATCACCCAAAAGCTAAAGCTTAGAGCTCATGTAAAACTATAGCACAAGAAGGCAGGCAAAGCAATAAGGTACTACTCAACATGGGACAGAACAGCGTCATACTCATCAACTCAATCACTCAATGTCAATGGTCTGAATGCTCCACTCAAAATAAACTGGCTGAATGAATAAAAACCATACATCCCAAGCTTGTGATACCTCCAGGAACACATCTAACCCATGAGGGCACATACAGACTAAAGTTGAAGGGATGGGAAAAACAATTCCGCACAAAGAAACCAAAAGAGCAGGTGTAGCCATTTTCATATCATATAAAATTGACTTGATATCAACGATGGTAAGGAAAGTGAAGATGGTCACTAAATAATGGTAAAGTTAACAATTCAAGAATATGTAACAATCCTAAGTATATATGTGCTTAACACAGTAGATCCCAGATTAATAAAGCAAATTCTAGGTTTTAGCAGAAAGACACATTACCTTAATGATTGCCAGGGTCTTCACTCCAAGGCCAGAGCATGTCAGGTCATAAAAACAGAATAAACACTGGACTTAAACAGGACTCTAGAAAAAATGGAACTACTAGACATCTACAGAATATTCTATCCCAAAAGTACTGACATTTTTCTCACCAGCACATAGGACATTCTCCAAGAATAACCACATCACAGGGTGCAAAGATTTCAACAAATGCAAAAAATTGAAATCGTATCCTATATCCTTAGACCACAGTGGAATAAAATTAGAAATCATGAGAATGATACCTACCAAAGTCATGAAAATTAACCTGCTATTGAACAATTATTGGGTCAAGAATGAAATTAAGGTATCAAAAGATTACTCAAACTGAAAAAGGTGACATGAGCTGTCAAAATCTATGGGATTAAGTAAAAACATTCCTTAGGGGGAAATGTTTAGCCTTAAATGTCTGGCTAAAAAAGACACAGACCAAATTAACAATGTAATGTCACATGTCAAGGAACTAGAAAAGGAAGAGCAAACCAAAGCAGCAGAAAAGAAACATCTCAGAGCAGAACTAAATGAAATGGAAAACAATACAAAGGATCATTGAAATAAAAAGTTGGTTCTTTGAAAAGATAAAATTGATAGACTCTTGTTAGATTAACCAGGAATAGAAGAGAAAGGACCCAAATCAGCTCAATGGAAAAGGAGATATTACAACTGATACCACAGAAATACAAAATATTTTTGAATACCACAAAAATCTTCACACAAATCATCAAACATAGAGGAAGTGGCCTAATTCTTGGAATCACACAATCTCCCAAAGCTCAATCAGGAAGAAAGAAAACTGAACATACCAGTAATGAGCAGCAAGATTGAAGTAGTAAAAAATCTCCCAACAAAGAAAGCCCAAGACCAGATGGATTCACAGCAGAATTCTACTAGACCTACAAAGAAGAGCTGGTACCCATACTACAGAAAGTATTCCATAATATTGAGAAAGAGGGAATCCTCCCCAACTCATTCTATAAGACCAGTATCATCCTGATACAAAAGCCAGGAAATTACACAACAAAAAAAAACTACAGACCAATATCCCTTATGAATATAGATGCAACAGTCCTCAACAAAATATAAACAGAATTTAACAGCACCTCAAAAAAATAATTCGCCATGCCCAAGTGGGCTTCATCACAGGAATGCAAGGCTGTTTCAACATATGTAAATCAATGTTTCACCACATAAACAGAAGAAAAAGACCATATCATCTCAATACATACAGAAAAAGCATTTGACAAATCCAGCACCCTTTCATAAAAACCCTCAAAAAACTAGGCACATAAAGTGATGGGGATAAGACCACCGGGACTTAAGGATCCTATTTCTGAGGCCGTGGGGGGAGATGAGGTGGTGGAATGCTTCCTGAGCAGGAGCCAGGGATAAAAGCAGAAGTTAACTGCCTGCTTACCTGACGGACATTCCAGTGATATGAGAGTACAGCAAAGCAGACTCTCCCACCTTAAAGCCTGAGGGGCCTCATCCCTAAAAAGCCACGGAGCCACTGGCCATGAAAGCCACCCATAGCTGTAAAGGAAGATTGTAAAATAGCCCAGGAGAAGGGACCCAGACTCCAATTCTTAAAAAACACCAGGTTGACTTTCTTCCCTCCCCTTTTTCAGTAGAATGCCTCAGTCGATGGGGATCTATCCTCCCAATAAGTACTAATCTTTGTTCCTCAATTGAATGGGCCACAGCTGCTGAGTTGAGTTACTATCTGCACATACCTTAAGGTGTAGTTGTGCTTAGTAATGAGCTATGTGTTTCTCCTTCTATAGGTAAGAGTAATTAGCTAAGACTTCCTGTGACTACTAGGGGAGACTTGAAACTTCCACACATTGTAACCCACGAGCTTCTCATGTGAAATCATTGTAATCTATAGCATGAAAAATAAAAACGGGTCCTAAATTTCAGTCAGTACCACCTGGCTCATGGGAATGCTGGTGGTCCTCTGATCTTCCCCACGCCCTTTTACCTTTTTGTGCCCATGTCTTTGTCTCTTCCATCTCTTGCAGCATACACTGCCTGGGGACCTGGTTATATTGGGAGCATTGCAAACCCCCAATAAGAAGAAACATCTCTCAAAATTATAAAGGCCATATAGGACGAACCCATAGCCGCCAACATACTGAATTGGGAAAAGTCGAAAGTGTTTCCCCCTAAGAACTGGAGCAAGACAAAGGTGCCCAGTGTCATCACTTCTATTCAACATAGCGTTGGAAGTTTTAGCCAGAGCAATCAAGCAAAAGAAAGGGCATCCAAATCAGAGAAGAGATCAAACCATCACCGTTTGCTGATGACATTTTATATCTAGAAAATCCCAAAGACTACACCAAGAGACTCTTGGAATTGGCAAGTAAATTCAGCAAAGTCTCGGGTAACAAAATCAATGTACACAAATCAGTATTTCTGTATACCAATAACAGTCAAGCTGAGAGTCAAATGAAAGGCTCAATACCATTTACAATAGCTACAAAGAATATACTTAGGAATATACTCAACTAAGGAGGTGAAAGATCTTTACAAAGGGGACTATGAAACACTGAGGAAAGAATGCCGATGACCCATACAAATGGGAAAACGTATGTTCATGGATTGACAGAATGAACATCATTTAAATGTCCACACTGCCTAAATTGATTTACAGATTCAACGCAGTCCCCATCAAAATACTAACGCCATATTTCACACATCTCAAAGAATCATTCTATGCTTGGTCTGTAATAATACAAATAGCCAAAGCAATTTTAAGCAAAAACCAAATCTGGTGGCATCAGGTTACCAGACTTCAAACTATACAACAAGTCTATTGTAACCAAAACAGCATGATATTGGTGCAAAAATAGAGACATAGACCAATGGAACAGAACCAGATATAAAACCAGCTATCTGCAACCAACTGATATTTGCCAAAGCAGACAACATACGCTGGAGCAAAAGACACCCTATTCAATAAATGGTGTTGGGGGAATTGCATAGTCACATGCAGGAGAATGAACCCTTACCTCTCACCGTTTATAAAAATTCAAGATGGATAAAAGACTTGAATGTAAGGCATAAAACCATAAAAATTGTAGAAGGAAATATAGCAGAAGCTATTGTAGTCATTGGCCTCAGCAAAGAATTTGACTCAATCTCCAAAGGTGATTACAACAACAAAAATAAATGGGACACAATGAAATTAAAAAGCTTCTGCAGAGCAAACAGAATAATCAATAGAGCAAACAACTTATAGAATGGGAGAAAATATTTGTAAACTATACATCCAATAAAGGGCTAATATCCAGAATCTACAAAGAACTCAGCAAGAAAAGAACAAACAACTCCATTAGAAATTGGACAAAATACATAGTTTTTCAAAAGATAGACAAATGGCTAATAATCATGAAAAAATGTTCACTAATTAGGGAAATGCAAATTAAAACCACAATGAGATCACCTTATCCTTATCAGAATCGCCATTAAATACTCAAACAATAGATGCCAGCATGGATGCAGAGAGAAAGGAACGCTTATATGCTCTTGGTAGGATTGCAAACTAGTACAACCTTATGGAAAAAAGTATGGAGATTCCTCAAAGAATTAAAAGTACAACTACCATATGATTCAGCAATCCCACTACTAGGTATCTACCCAAAAGAAAAGTCATTTTATCAAAAACACACTTGCACTCGATTGTGTATTGCACCACAATTCACAATTGCAAAGATGTGGAGTCAACCCAAGCGCCCATTAATTTGTGAGTGGATTAACAACATGTAGTATATGTCTACCATGGAGTACATTCAGCCATAAAAAGAAATGAATGTTCTTTGCAGCAATATAGATGGAACTAGAGACCATTATCCTAAGTGTATCGGGAATGGAAAAATACCACATATGCTATCTAATAAGGTGGAACTAATTGATGGGCACACATGGGGCCAAAAAAGATATGAAGTACATTATAAGTAAGAGGAGGCTGGGCGCGGAAGCTCTCGCCTGTAATCCTAGCAGTTTGGGAGGCCGAGGTGGGCAGATCGCTCAAGATCAGGAGTTTGAAACCAGCCTGAACAAAAGCAAGACCCCATCTCTACCAAAAATAGAAGTTAATTGCACAGCTAAAAATATATAGAAAAATTTAGCTGGGCGTAGTGGCGCATGCCTGTAGTCCCAGCTACTCAGGAGGCTGAGGCAGAAGGATTGCTTGAGCCCAGAAGTTTGAGGTTGCTGTGAGCTACGCTGATGCCATGGTACTCTAGCCCAGGCAATAAAATGAGACTTTTTTTTTTTTAAGACAAAGAGGGACGGTGGGGGGAGGAGGGAGGGGTAAAAATCTCAGGTATAATGAATACTATTTGGGTTGATGGGCACACTAATAGCTCTTACTCGAGCATGATAAAAGGTGTCCATGTAACAAAAACATTTGTACCCCCTTAATATTTTTAAATTTAAAATATCCCCATTTTGCAATCTCTTCCATAATTGATTCAGTCAAAAACCATTAGGAATAACAGGATATTTGTTTAGTCTCTAAGTATCTCTGTGCAAGATATTTGACAATATCAAAGGAAAGGATGAACAATAGCTTCAGTGTGGAGAAAATTGGCCACCTTAAATTAGGTGACCAAAACTGATCCTGGATTTTCTTTTGTCATCTATGACAACTGAGCTAGATAGAAAATGATCTGTTCGATAGTAGTCTTACATTAATAATTTTGATCATTGTATTGAGGTTATTTAAGATAATTGTGGTTTGGGGTAGTACACACTGAAGTATGTAGGGGTAATGAGGTGTAATGTCAGCTACTTTCAAGTGGTTCAGGAAAAAGAAAGCAGAATGTGATAAAATGTGATAAATTGTTGAATCTTGTGAAAAGTTTATGCTCAGGATTTCATCCAATTCTTGCAATTTTTCTGGGTGCCTGACATTTCAAAATTAAAAGTTACAAGTTTGAGAAAAAAATTGAAACTGTATCAAGTATATCTTCCAACCATAATGATATAAAGCTAGAAACCAGGAAGAGTAGGAATTTTGGAAAGTGTACAAATACATGAAAATTAAACATGCTCCTGAATAACCAATGAGTCAATGATGAAATTAAAAGGGAAATTTAAAATATCTTGAGACAAATAAAAATGGAAATGCAACCTACCAAAACCTATGGAATGCAGCAAACTTATAGGAGACAGTTTTGAGAGGGAATATTATGAAATACATCAAAAAGCAAAAAGATCCCAAATAACCTAGTATTTCATTTCAAGGAACTAGAAAAACAAGAACAAACTAAGCTCAAAGTTAGAATGAAAGAATGATAGAGCAGAAAGAACAGAAAATCAATGAAAATACATTTTTTAAAGGTTAAAAATGACAAACCTTTGGCTAGACTAAAAACGACTTAAAATCAGAAGTGAAAGACATTACAACTTATACTACAGAAACACAAAAGATCTTAAGACTCCCGCAAATAATCATGCACCAAAAAACAAAAAACCTGGATAACCTGGGATAAATGGATAAATTTCTAGACACATATGACAAACTAAGATTGAATTATGAAGAAATACAGAATCAGTTATAGTCTCCCATCAAAAGAAATCTCAGGACCAGCTGGCTTCACTGAGTTCTGAACATTTAAAGAATAAGTAATACTAATATTCTTCTCAAAAATCATAAAAAAAATCAAAATACCTCCAGACTCATTTTATGAGGCCAATGTTACCCTGTTATCAAATCCAGACAAGAGCACTGTAAGAAAAATCACAGGCCGGTATCCCCAAAGAACATAGATGCGAAAGTCCTCATTGCAATACTGGCAAACTGAATTTTACAGCACATTAAAAGCATCATTCACCCCACTCATGTGGGACTTATCGCATTTCTCACAGTTCTGGAAACTGGAAATCTCAGATCATTGTGCTGGCATGGTCGGGTTCTGGTGAGGGCCCCATTCAGCGTTGTGGACTGCTGACTTGTCATATCCTCACCTGGCAGAGAACAGAGGCAAGCTCTCACGTCTCTTATAAGAGCACTAATTCCATTCATGAGGGCCCCATTCTCATTTCATCTCACTCTAATCCCCTCACAAAAGCCCCTGCTTCCTAATACTATGACATTGTGGGGTAGGGTTTCAACATATGAGTTTGGCCAGGGTCGGGGAGGGACAGATATTCAGTCTAAAACAGTATTATCTCCATATGAGAAATTTCAATACTACCCTTTGGGATTGAAGAAAGGATAAGATGTAAGCTTGATGCTGAAGGTACCTGACTGTCCTACAGCTATTCTGGTTGTCAGTGCAGCCACATGGAGGAACAGGAACCTGGTAGGGAGACTACTGATGCCATTCTTTTAGGACTTGGATCCTGCTACAAATGAGGTTTTACCCAGGACTCCCCAGTGAAGTAGGTCACACTCAACTTTTTTTTTTCTAAAAACCAATTTCAAGTGGGTTTTCCATTCCAGGCATCTGGAAGACCCTGAAAAAGCACCCATTTTTCTAGCTGTTCCCACCCCCGCCCCCAGATGGAGTCTCACTCTTTTGTCCTGAGTAGAGTGTTGTGGTGTCAACCTAGCTCACAGCAACCTCAAACTCCTGGACTCAAGTGATCCTCTTACCTCAGCCCCCCAAGTAGCTGGGACTACAGGTGTGTGCCACCACGCCCGGCAAATTTTTTCTATGTATTTTTAGTTGTCCAGCTAATTTCTATTTTTAGTAGAGGTGGGGTCTCATTCTTGTTCAGTCTGGTCTCGAACTCCTGAGCTCAAATGATCTGCCCACCTCAGCCTCCCAGAGTGCTAGGATTACAGGCGTGAGCCACAGCCCATCCTTTCCAGCTGCTTTGTTGGAAATTTTTTCCATACAAAAGTAATGTACGTTCATTATGTATTATAAAGTGTTGTAATACATACATGACAAGCATACGCGCTGTTAAAATTAATGAAAACAGACTCTCAAACTCTTTAAGCCAGCTTGTTTCACAATGTGAAAGAGGTTAAATCAGCTTCTGGCAGAAATATTTAATAGTACTAGAATTGTGCAACAAGTTTTTGTAAAATAATCAGATACAAAGTGCCCTATGATATGGTTGGTGGAGAAGGAAGCACATGACACTCTCTGCAAAGACTCATGTCTGAGTCCATTTTCCATTGTTTATAATAGAATTCCTTTTGTTTATAAATTACCCAGTTTTAGGCATGCATTTATTGCAGCTCTGGAGGCTGGGAAATCTAAGGTTGAGGGGGTGCATCTGGTGAGGGCTGCCTTGCTGGTGGGGACTCTGCACAGTCCCAAAGCCACACAGGCCATCACCTGGGGAGGGGGCTGAACATGCTTGCTCTCCACGCTCTCTGCCTCTTGTGAAGCCACCAGTCCCATGGTAACCCATTAACCCATGAATGGATTCATCTGCTCTCATGACCCAATCTCTCAAGGGCACCACCTCTCAACTCTGCCACCTTGGGGATTAAGTTTCAACGTGTTGCAGAGGGCAAACATTTAAGACATAGTGGTAGTCTTGCCAAAAATAACACCTGATTTGGACCGAGCCTCTAGATTTAAGTAGAGTTTATAAGAAACATAGATGATAGCCTTTGGCATGAATGCTGTTGGTGGCCCTCCCAGATCCCACAAGCCTGCTGCTGGGAGCATTGGCTGCTAAAAGTTATAGAAGTTCTTCCTCTGGAAACTTGCCTTTGGCCAAAAGTGAACTTCCTTGCCCAAGAGATGACCGTGCCCACGCACTCAGGACAACCCTTAGTTAGCAATTGCCTGGCATGCAGTACTGTGGGCTGGCTCCTTGCCTGAAAGAGGAATTAGCATTGTGGTGCCGGAGCGCCCTCTGGTGTCAGGCTGACGCTAGCCTCCAACAGGAATGCTGTCCCTGCTTAACTATCTCCTTCCCTGTCCTGCTTGCCCCGCTGTGTGTTCCTTCTCTGGAGAGAGCTCTTCAATCCACCACTTACACAAAAATCCTCATCTTGAGCTCTGCTTTTAGGAAATCTGTCCTAAGAAAATCCTTCACATAGCAAGCAAAGAAGGGAATGTTATAGATTCAAAGGGATTTAAGAGTCGATTCAAACAAGCCAAATACGAAAGGACATATAGCCCCAGTGCCGCCCAAGGAGGCCGAAAGAGTTAAAGCCACCGTGGACTGGTCACTCCCATCTCCAAGCAGCATAGCCAAGCCCATGCTGACATTTACGGAAGGATGACTGCCTTACCATACCTGGTGATGCACACCATATCCCCAATTTAACGTGTCTGTGTTTGTGCTTGCCTGTGTAACCACTTGCTGTTTCTGGGTGTAGCATGGAGAATTGCCACGCTTGTCACCACCTGGCACGTGAGAGCTCTCAATAAACTCATGTCGCTTTCCTCTGGTCCTGTTTTTGTTCTGGGTTCTCTATTCACATGAAGAGGCTTTAAAGCCTCTTAATTAGCAGGACAATTGGTGTAGCCCACAGGATATGTTGAGTTGACCTCTGGCAAAAGTGACATTCTGTCAGTGCATCAGCAGTGGGGGGACTGCTGGGCTGAGAAGTTGGTTGGATCCATGTGGTATGAGGTGGCCATATTAGTAGATACACAGGGACCACTGTGTGAGTACAGGCATGGCCCCTAGACGCCTGCAGGGCTGCTTTTGGTTTTAGAAGCTGTAGCAACGTGCTCTGACCCTTGGGAAAAGGAAGGAGTTAAAGCAAATTGTGGCAATAGTAGCATGGCCACTACTGCAGCTGCAATAGAGGCTGAGTTGGCCACCAAAGCTGCCCTCCATAGAGAAGGGGGAGGACTACAAGTTAGAATGTGATGCTTAGCTGGCCCAAGTGGATATGAAAGAGTTACTTTTTACCAGGCTACAGCAAAGAAGGGGTGAGTGGTTCCTTTGGAAACAGCTGCCAAAGGAAAACAGTTTCAGTCTCTCTCCCAGCTGGCACTGAAACTGGCCATGAGAATAATGGAATGGACAGCCAGCACTTTAAAACAAAAAACTCCTGATTTCCAAGCATTCATGAGAAACACTGAGCCTTTGGAGAGTCCCTCCTTCCTCCCAGGTGACTGAAATCTCCCCTGCTGAGCCTTGGCTCTCGTAGGCCCAGAACTAGGGGAGAGGCCGAGGTCTCTTGCCAGTCTGGGCCCTGGAGGGGACCATTAATTGGCCCCCAGAGAATGTGCAGAGAGTCCTTGCCTTGGTAGATATGGGAACAGAATACACTCTAATCTCTGAATTGGAAAAGGTCAGTATAGTCTGTCCTGGCCACAGCCCTTAGAATTCCCCTGTATGGCCAGTGCATAAGCCCAGTGGCATCTGGTACGCGAAAGCCGATTATAGAAAATCAAAGTCACTCATTATGTATGTATATACCCGTCCCCCCTTCCCCCTCCCCAACACCTGATAAATGTTATTCCTATATGTCCACTTAAGTGTTGATCAGTTAATACCAATTTGCTGGTGAATACATGTGGTGCTTGTTTTTCCATTCTTGGGATACAATAATTTTTTAGACAATTTTTTGTACTCTTTTGCCCATATTGAGTGGTGACATTTCTTCTGACAAATTAACTGCAGCTGCAGTTAAAGATGTTCTTCAGCCTCTCTAGTTGCCCATAGGATAGGACCCAGGGATTTTTCCTGGTCAATTGTAGGTGTAGAGTGGTTCATCTTTGGGATCACAAGGACCAGAGTCACCTAGACCCCATTTGATAACTGCTTTTTGTTGTGCTCCCATTATTTGTGCCGGGGGCTGTCATCTGTTAAGTGGATAGCAGGTTTCTAACTCTTTCCAAGATTGTATAATCAGTTGCATCAACTGTTGGGAGAACATAGCATTGACAAAGGACCTCAGGGGCATCAGCTTCTCAACATACAGCAGTGAGAAAGAAACCTGTTCCCAGATGCCGTCAGCTACTCTGGTCTGGGTCATTTCAAGCAGATTGAAATGGAGAGGCATTGCTGCTGCACAGGTTGCACAAGGAAGCACAGGTGCAGCCACATCATAGCGGGTTTACACCTTGTTCATGAAAGTGTCTTTCTAACAGTCCAGTAGGTCATGGCTAAGGGCAGCTGATGTTAGAACACAGTGATAAGACCTCCAGTAAATGTATTTTTGACAGAAGTTACTGTAGTATCATTGATGTAAACACTAATTCAGGGATTACATACCCAACACTGGAACCATAGACAGTCATGATTCTGTAATTAATATGTGTGATAATACATTGTCAAATCTAACTACATAAAGTGGTTATATTAAGAGTGTTGAGCAAGTCTTGATTCTTTTATTAGGTCTCTTTAAACATAGATCATTCTCAGGTTTAGGCATCCCCACTCAATAAATAATTGAACTCAGTTTTCACAATAGTGTTCATCTTTTAAGACCATGAAGTTATCAAATTGATTTTTAGAGAACTTTGTTTCTTTAAAGAAATTCTGGCTTTCATTGTTACCGAACCCACAAGGGTGTTCCAGGCAAGGTCTAGTTAGGGTGATTTATTACAGATGACATCACCTGGGAGACGGGCGCACTGCCTCAAATCTGTCTCCCTGACCAACTGAGGATAAGGGTTTTATAAGGGGTTCAGGAAGGTGGCTCTGTGTATCGGGGCAGGTTGTGTTGAAAGCAACACGTCCAGGAGGTCGAATTCCGAAGTCATAGGTTAGCGATGGATAGCGAGTCTTGGCTTTGTTACCCTGTGAAGAGTCTGCTGTTTCTGGGAGACAACTCAAAAGATAAAAGGGTTATTTAAACAAAAAAAGATAATATTCTGGCCATAGAGCCCTACTGGCTTGGGAATCGAAAGCATAAGAAACCTACAGGGAAAACACCTATGGGAGATGTCATTTTGTATTTGTTCATGGGGCAGATTACATTATTACAAATTTATAAAACTTCCAAGACTTTGTATCCAGTGGTGTGCTGGTAAATGCAGCTCTCCTGGAAAAACAACTCTTATTTGTAGTGTTGCCAGTTTCCGTGGTATAAATTCTCCCACTGTGGCCTACTTAAAGCTGCCAATATGACATCACCAAACATGGAGCTCCATAGAGATGCCCATGATCTCCTTTCAGTAGTAGCTATGGCCAGCTCCACCAGGACACGGCTTCCATCCCAGACCACATTTGAATAGTATTCTTACGACTTTTATCTTCTACATTGGTGTTCTAAGATATTTTTGATTTTAATTTTTTTTAACTTTTTATTTCAGAATATTATGGGGTACAAATGTTTAAGTTACATATATTGCCTTTGCTATATCGAACTCAGGGAAATAAGAAAAAAATCAAACAACCCCATTAAAAAGTGGGCAAAAGACGTGAACAGAAACTTTTCAAAAGAAGATAAATGGCTAACATATGAAAAAATGCTCAATATCTCTAATCATCAGGGAAACGCAAATCACAAACCACAATGAGATATCACTTAACTCCAGTGAGAATGGCTTTTATCAAAAAGTCCCAAAATAGGTTCTACTTGGGGTCTTATAGTCATATTTTGGATATTTGTTCCAGGCTCCTTTAACAGTAGTGGATCCTATTCTATCACCATTCTTGCCTAGGATACCACCCCTTACAAGTGCTCCCGCAGGGCCCCTACCCCACCAGGCCTTTCAATATTGGTGTCAAGCAGTTAAATCTGCCTCTGATCCTCATGGGCCTTGAGCAGGGTCTGTTTCCTCCCTCATTTTCCTGACGTGGTGGGGTTTGTGCAGCACGACTTGCTCCTGCCTCTCTTTCATTCATCTCAAGAATAGTTCAGTTAAGTTTGTTACCAGCTTTAGTAACTTCTCCAACACATGTAAATCTAGCACTGCTTGCTGAATCTGAGTGCTGCCTTTTGTCCTGGTACCTTTTTCATTTTTTTTAAATGTATGTTAAGCCCCAAAAGAAAGAAAAATTCAGGAGTATGTTAGAAAAATCAGAATACAATGTCAGAAGCATTTACCTTTCAAACAGTTCATATCCCCAGATGGAGTGCATTTATCAAGCTGAGTTTCTTTTCTCTGATTCACCAGCCTTCTGTTGTAGAGGTAATTTTTTTTTTTCAGAGATGGGGTCTCCTCTGTTGCCCAGGCTGGTCTTGGTCTCAAACTCCTGGGATCAGGCAATTTCTCCTGCCTTGGCCTCTGGGGTAGCTGGGACTACAGGTGCACCACTGAGCCTGGCTCTTTTTTTCTTAGTTGTTAACCTTAATGTACCTTGATGAAGATGTAAATGCAACACACATGAACACATACAGTCGGAAGTAAATGTTTCTAATAACAGTGATTTTAATCATCTCAAGTGTTATAAGTTTATGTTGACAAGAATATACAAAACCATACATGGAAATGGTGTGAACTACAATGTTATTTCTCTTTCTTACTCTGAATTACTTCTCTAGAAATCCCCAGAATTCTTTCTCTAGAAATACTCAAATTGCCTCAGTATTGTATTAGCCTAAGTTACCAAAGGCAATTAGGTATTTTGGAAAAAAAAGTAAAATCATATAATCTCTCTTGACATTAAGCATTTGTCAGAGAAATTTAACACACTCTCCTAGTAAAGTTTTGAGAAAAATGAAATAAGTTCTAGAGCCCCATAGTTTGCAATTAGTATGAGTTTTCCAAGTAACAATAAAGATACGAGTTTTATAATTTAGACTCAATTTAATTGAACCTCTGCTTACACTTATATAACCTTAAATTTTAGTTTAAGTTATGGTTAATTACCTGCTCTATGGGGCAAATGTTAGGAATTAAGGGCATCCTACTTAATTTAGGCATTTTTGTTTAAAAAAGTCAATCTTGCATTAAATAAAATCTAAAATGCTAGGTTTGCATTTCATTTCACACTATGATACAATCAGGGAGAAGATATATAGCTATCCTTTAAGCCCCCAATTCACAGAACAATTTAAATTATCAAATGCTTTAATTGGATTCTATGTTATTATGTGAACTTGAATTAAAATGTAATTATTTTGAGTCCTTTTACCTCATAATCTTAAAACCCTTTAAATCATGTTCTGAAGAGGTCCCTACAGGTTTTTTCAGGATCTCTAATATTGGGTCTAATGCCAATTTGCATATCTTCTTTATACTGTAACTCAGCAGGGATGCTAAGGATTTTACACCTAAATTATACCTTCACTTGTCTCATGCAAAAACTTGAGAAAGAGAAAGAGTTAGGAAGTTGTGAAGCAATCCCATTAATTTGCACCAAGAGGGCAAAAAAGCTATGAGAATCTTGAAACTTAGAATAGTAATATTATGGAATATTACTATAATATTATGGAATATTCCATAATAAATGGAATATAGATCATGTAAATTTCCTAAATACCTAAAATAACCTCAAGACAGTGTTTAACTCTGACAGGGTTGGGCAGACAGGTGAGGGAAGGGAATATATTTTTTTATCTCACAAAAATTTAAAGATAACAAACTATCAACAATTGTTAAAATTTTCTGTGTTTTAAAGCAATAATTTTTTAAACAGAGGTTTCCTTCCATTTATAAACCTCATGCTTAAGGTAGACTAAACCTGAAGCCCCTGGGAGACCTTTTCAGTAGCTGGAGAAGGAAGTGGTTATAAAAGCCCAGCAGGTACCCTTTCTTCTTCTTTGTTTTTTCTTTTCTCTTTTTAATAATACAATTGCAAATGTGAGGGGTAGGGAAGGGGGGGGTGTCCCCACTGACCTTCAGTGCTAAAATAGGGCCAGGCAGCCTTCTACATCTAGAGAATACAATTCTTTCATAAGAGCCTCTGGCCCTAATTAGAGTGAGGTGAGTGCACAGGAGCCCACATTGGAGGAGGACATACCCAGTGCCATCAGGGGAATAAAACCATACTTTCTCCCAGGTCATCAGAGCTGCTGATCCATCTCCTCCACCAGGGGCTGCTGCAGTTCCTGGTATCCCAGGACTGTTTCTGCTAGTTTCTCTGAACCAGCAGAACAAGGAGCTCTCCAGAAGCCATGGCAGTCTCCTTTGAGGTCTGAATCACCAGGCCTGTCCCTCCCTTAGTTGGTTCCTCCGGGAACCAACAATTCTGGCAACCAGGGCTGGGCTATTCCTTTTTGCCACATCTCCCTCTTTTCCCTGTCACCAGTCATACTATAAACCTGGAAAGTATCCTGGGTTGGGTACCCTGTCTGCTGCTCTTTGCTCCTTTATCTCCCCCTCCCTTCCTCCTTCCTCTCTCCCCTCTCTTCCTTCCTCTTCTTCCTCCCTCCTCCTCCCTCTCAACACTTGAGAGGGAGAAAGAGGGAGTTTTGAGGCAATATCATTAATTTGCACCAATTTCCTCCTCTTCCTCCTCCTCCTCCCCTCCCTCCCTCTTTCTTCCCCTTCCTCCTGCCCTCCTCCCTCCTCTCTCCCTTCCTCTCTCCTCCTACCCCATTGCCCCCTCTCCCTTTCCCGCTTCTGAATGTAGAGTTGGGGCCAACACACTTCTTCCTTCTCTGGTGGAACTAAATGAATCTGTTCTCCTCCCCCTCAAGAGGGGCACAGCCTGGACAGGGCTCCTGCTTTTTGAGCACTTACTCCTAGAAAGGCAAGGTGCTCTCATGTGCCAGTGGGGGGCTTTCTAGAGTTACAAATGTCTTCCATTTCTGATGTTTCTGTTCTGTAGCTTCATGTAGCCATTTTCTTGTGTGTTTAACAAATCTCTTCCCAAAAATGTTTTTTCAGAGAACAGGAGAGGGTTGGGGTGAAGAGGTGAATCCCCTCTAGGGGCATGTTACAATGAGGAGCTCCAAGTTTGAGCTATGCCCAATGCCAAGGAGTTCTTTACGTAGATGTGGTTTCTCCCAGATGTGATAAATCCTTAATGGAAGAGGTAACATTATGAAAAATTTCCTTGTTAATGCTTTTTGATTCAAGTCTATTTGTGAGATGGAAGGAGGAAGATTTTTAACATCTTAACTCTAATCACTCTGTTATGTACTGTCCATAATTGTATGTTCTATACATTTATACGACTGGCAGCACAGTAGGTTTGTTTACATCAGCATCACCACTTGCGTAATGCATTGTGCTACAACATTATGATGGCTATGATGTCACTAGGCAATAGTAATTTTTCTGCTCCATTATAACCTTATGGGACCACCGTCATATATGTAATCCATCATTGACTAAGAAGTTATAAAGTGGTGGATAACTGTATTATAAATTGACAGTTTTTCCCTTGTCACTTTAAAGAGATAATTCTACTGTTTTCTAGCTTGCTTTATTGCTGCTAATTTGTTTCCTCAGTAAGTAATAGTTTACTCTGGCTGTTTTTTAGACCATGCTTTTGTCCTTATAGTTTCACTAGGATGTGCCTAGGTAGCTACTTCCCATTTCTTGATTTGACTTGGGATTTCTTGGCTTCACAAGTCTGTGGATGGGTGTTTTTCTTTAGTTGTGAAAACTTTTTGATCATTGTCTCTTTGGCATCAAAGAGTATTCCCTCTGCCCTGTGTTTTAAGTTACGTTTTCCTGTAACTCCAAATGGACATTTGAAGACATTCTTACTTAATCTTCCATGCCTCCTGATGTCTCTTTTATGTTTCTACCTCTATGTGTCTTTATACTGCAGTTTCTTCAGCTTCATCCTCTAGTAACTTTCTCTCAGCCTTATCTAATCTGCTGTTTAACTCGATCCTTGAGTTCTAACTTCTGTATTACAGAAGTGGACCAGAAACTTCTTCGCCACTTCAGATCCCATCTACTCCACCTGTGTTTTGTTCTAGCTACTGCTTTCATGAGTTTTCTTTGCATTCATGCAGATGCAAATGAATGATACCTGACCCCATCCTCAGTGCTTACCTGTTATGCCAAAGTATGAGTCCCTCTGGGTCCACGCCCTAGTGGACACTGAACATGGTACATGACATCACAGTACATGATATGACTGTATAGCTTGCCATGACCTCTAGGGGGGTCTTTTTAGGCTCTGCTAAATGTCCAGACTCATAGACTTTCTTTCATTGGCCACATCTGACATTAACCTACTCAGAAGGATATGGGATAGAAACCATAGCTTAACAAAGGGGCAGCATCAGGAGTTGTTCTTCTAGTGTAATTCCTTTTAATAGTCCATAGGACAGTCCCTAGAGCTGCCTTGGACAGAGACGGGGAGGATTCTCTATGACCAGCTGATGGAGGAAGAAAGAAGAAGAAAAAGCATCTCAGACTTAGTTAGGTTGGCTTGTATGTGGGTACAAATGGCAAATGCACTTCTGCACTGAGGCCCCTCTCAGAGGTGGCTGACAGTGCAGCAGAGATTGGGGTGGTACATCTGAATATTGACTTCATGTAAATGGAAGTGCCTAGAAGTAAAGATGTGTGTAGACTCATAGATAGTGGAGAATACCTGGGCTGCATTAATCAGGGCCCAAAAGGAAGTGACTTCTCTCCATGAGTTCTAGCAGAGGCTAAAACACTAGAAGCACCACATGCAGCCACTTCCAGCATGACACTGAGCTGAGGGCTAGATACGGGCAGCAGAGGGATGAGCTTGAGGAAATGCTCAGCCATGATGTGCGTTGACATGCTGAGAGAGAAAGTCGACTGATGGAGGCTCGGTGAGAGGTGGAATGGCCATTTAGGGGCCTTCAAATAGAAAATTTCTGGGCCACAGTCTATCAAAAATCTAGACAGGATAAGCCACTCTTCTGAGGCCATCTGTCCAGGGAGCAGACCCATCTACCCAGCAGACAGCAGGCATCTGTCCAGACCCACTACTCTGCTGTTAAGAGAGAATCCAGAGGAGACAGTGGAGGGTGTAAAGATCTTGTCTCCCATCCAGATCTCTAAGATGTCATGGAAGTCACATTTGAACTTACTTTCTGATTCCCTTTGGGAGAGTTTCAAGAAGAGGTCAAACTTGGTAAGAGTGAGATTCCACGTAAGTTATTAAAGCAGAAACTGACCTAGAAAAAAGACCATTTATATTAAGAGAAGATGAATATACTAGATTTTACTAACTACAAATTTTTCTCTTCACTGCCCAGTAGGCACTTAAGAGGCTCAGCAATGTGGAAACTGCTGTAAGCACGATTGTGACCTCCCTGAGAACAACCTGTGGGTGTCTGTAAGATTGTGAACAGCTGCTGGCATGTACTAATTTGGCTTGGTTTGGTTTTCTTCTGAGATTAGTCACTCAGGTCTTTGGAAATGGCGATTGGCAGCAGAATAATGGCCTGGGCCAATTAGGGGTCAAGGGGTCAAGGTACCAGAGAAAAGAAAACTCTAAGCAACAAAAGTCGACAATTTATTATAGATGCTAAGATAGAGTGATAGAATATATATAATTTGAGGAACAAGGAGAAAACTATTGGGAAAGTTGGAGAGCCTTAGGAACTTGTGGAATAATATCAGAAGAGCCAACATTGAGGTTATTGGAATCCTAGAAGCAAAGAAAAGAGAATTATGCTGAAGAATATTTGACAAAATTGGTAATAAATTTTAAAATTTTTCAAATTTAGGGAAAGACAAATGTTCAAATTTAAGAAGCTCAGCAAACCCTAAGTATGATAAACCCATGACAGCCATGACTAGGCACATCTAAATCAGACTGCTGAACTCCAACAATAAAGAAGAGAATGTAGTCATACAGAAAAAAATGAATAATATTTAGGTAACAGTGATTCAACTTACCACCAACTTCTTATCAGAAACTATGTGAGCCAAAATCGAAGAAAACAATATCTTAAAGTGTTGAAAGGAACAATTGTCAACCCAGAATTCCATATCTAGCAAAATTGTCCTTTAAGATTAAAGTGAAATTAAGACAATTTCAGACTAAAGTAAATTAAGAGAATTTGTTGTCAGCATTTCCAAACGATAAGAAATGTTAAAGTAGGTTAAGATTGAAGGAAAATAGTACCAGAAGAATCCTTGAATCTTCTAGAAGAAATAAAAAGCATCGTTGGAAATAGTAAATATTTGGGTAATTTTAAAAATTAGCAACTAAATGGATAAATATTAAAGACTGTTTTTACTTTTAATTTCCTTAAAATATATAGGACTATCTAAAGCAAAAAATTATCTTATGAGATTTATAATGTATGTCAATATAATATACACGATGACTATATCAAAAAATGTGATGGATAAAGACATATATATTTAAAACACTTTGATATAATCATTAAATATGAAGTATCCAATCTCTACTCAAAAGTGTAGTTTATTATATCTCAAACAAGAAGCAGTACAATTAAAGTATGCGCTTAAACTATCGACAATTTTGCCATCTAATGGTAGCTTGCTTATGCCAGCCCAAAGAAGTCTGGAGAATTGAGTGGCGATGAAATCATGAAAGGCGTTTTCCACAGCTTGTTAGGAATTGAATATTTTTCCTTGCAAGAAGTGATCCAAAGCCTGGAAGGTAGTGGTTGTCAGTTGGTGCAAGGTCTGATTTATACAGCGGATGACAGAGTTTCTAAGTCCACCCTCTGAAGTTTGAGCAGTGTTTGTGTGACATCTGGTCTTTTAGGAGGATTGGCCTATCTCTATTGACCAATCTCAGCTGCTTAATCACAAGCATCTCCATCATTTCATCTGACTGGTTGCAGTAGACATCCACTGTAATCAATTGACCAGGTTTCATGAAGCGGTAGTGGATAATACCAGTGCTGGCCCACCAAACAGACACCATTAGCATTTTGTGATGAATATTTGGTTCTGGAATGTGTTTCATCTTTATCCACCCATTGTGCTGAACACTTGCCATTGTCAAAAAGAATCCATTTTTCATCACACGTAACAATATGGTGAAGAAATCATTCACCTTTATGTCATGACAGCAAAGAAAGGCAAGCTTCAAGATGATATCTCTTCTGATGTTTGTTTAATTCATGTGGTTCCCATCTATCCACCTTCTTTACCTTGCTGATGTGTTTCAAATGGTCCAATATTGTTGGAACAGTACCATCAAACCTTGCTGCTAATTCACATGTAGGTTGAGATGGATTTGCTTCTACTACAGCTTTCAGCTCATCATTATCCACCTTGGTCTCAGGTTGCCCACGTGGCTCATTTTCAAGATTAAAATCATAAGAATGGAACTGCCCAAACCATCTACATAGTATGAGTTCATTAGGCACATCCTTTCCAAACATTTTATTGATATTTCAAGCTGTCTGCACTGCATTGGCTCCACGATGGAACTCATATTAGAAAATAACACACATTTTTGACTTATCCATGGTTTCACAAAAATTGTTCTTAAAAAAAGTGAAAGATAATCATAAGCCAAAATGTGCATTTGCAAGTCTGAGGATGTACCTTCACAATAAAAATAAAACAAGAGTGTCAAAGTGAAATATCAGAGATATCAACTGTCAAATTTCGTAAAGAAATTGGACGTTTCATACTTAATCTAATATTTCGTAAAGTGATATAATGTCAACTCTAGAGTGTGAAAGTTAAAAATGGATATTTTAACTTCTAGAGCAACCATTTAAAAGTGCAAAAGGACATAGCTAACTAGAGGTATTAAATAGAATCCATTTCATAAAGAGAGGCCTCAGACTCCCCAGTAATCCCCTGCTGGATTAAAGCCCAAGAAGGCTGGTGTCACAGCTCTTAATTTATCTCTACTTTTGTTTCCTTTGTTCCTTTTACTCGAATTCACCTATTCTTGTCAAACTACCTTCAGAACAGTTATTTTGGGATACTAGTATTGCAACACAGAATATATAGTAGAGGACAGAAAAATGGGTCAGTGGGCAAGAGTTTCTCATCTAACAGGAAGATTGAAAGACAAATCCCCATATTCTTTAATATTCCTTAATATTCCTTCAGTTCACAGAGGTATAATGTGATAACACTAAATCATAAGGCAGAAGACCTGGGTTCTGGTCCTGGACCCACCACTTATAGGCACTGTGATTTTCCAATTTGATGCTTTTCCTGTTACTAATATAAAGTTAACCCACGTCTCCCCTGGCTGTCAGGACAACCTTCATAAGTAGTGGTACCTCTTAAAATAGTCAACAGTTTATAAAGTACCTTTGAGAAGCTCTCCGGGGTCAGAGAGCAATTTAGAACTAGTTTAACTGTGTTTATCATGAACAGCAAGTCCACATCCTGGGATTTTTATTTTGACTAATTGAACACTGCCATCTGGTGTATAGCTGTGGGAAACAGCAGGGATTGGATTCCCAGGAGGAAGGAAATTCCTTTGAAACAAAGCAGTTCGCTTCCTTTATTTCTCGTCCCTTTAACTTCACGCTGCAAATGAAAAGACTCAGAATATCAAAGAGACCCAGATAGACTTGCTTAGGCCATTCTGATGTATTTGAAAGGATAGAGCTTAACTTCAGAGGTCAGGTGGCATTTGGATAGGCCTCCTGGTGGAAGTGAGGGATGGAATAAGTAGGACCATGTAGTTAGAAGCCCAATCTCAGGGAGAAACATGGGGCTGGGATCAGCCCTGAGCTTGGCCACTGCCCACCTGTGCATCATGGCTTGGTCCCCGCATGTGTAACATTGGGGTAATATGGATAGCAACCTCTTTGGCTGTTAGAATTAGTGAAATAATCTTGGTTAGGTTTTCAGCACAGCGCCTGTCACAATAAGCATATAACAAATAATAGCTATAGTTTTTTGCAGTTTAGATGGTGGAGAAATGAAGTTAATTAAAAATTCACTAGCACCTTTGAAATAAACTCCATATTAGCTCCCTTCTCCCACAGAGATTTGACGCAAAGAAATGAAAGAAGTCAGATGAGATTCTTCCAGATTTAGCAGAGTGTAAACACAGAACAACATTAGTAATCGTTATCCATTTATTGAGACTTTATTATGTACCAGGTATCGATCTATGTGTGCTATGTGAATTAACTCAATCTTTATATCAACTCCATAAGGTGGGAACTTTTAATATTCTCACTTTATAGTTGAAGAAACAGGCACAGAGAGGCAAGTGCATTCAATGTCATATAGCCAACGAACGACAGAACTAGTGTGATAGTTAATTTTGTAAGTTAACTTGACCATCCTAAGAGATGCCCAGGTGGCTGGTTAAACATTATTTCTGGGTCTGTCAGAAGGTATTTCTGGAAGAGATTGGCCTTTAAATCAGTAGACTGAGTAAGGCATCACCCAATCTAACAAGGGCCTGAATAGACCAAAAAGGCAAGGGAAGGGCAGACTGGCTCTCTTCTTGTGGTGGGAGATCCACCCTCTCCTGTTCTCATTGGCTCCCCTGGATCTCAGACTTTTGAACACAGACTGAATCATATCACCAGCTTTTCTAAGGTCTCATATTGCAGATAGCAGACTGTGGGACTTCTGAGCCTCCATAATTGTGTGAGCTGATCCCTTATAATAAATATCTTTGTATATCTATTAATATATCTATCTTTGCACATACCTATGGTCTACCTATATTCTATTGGTTCTGTTTCTCTGGAGAACCCTGACTAAATCCATGGGATCTTGCCCCACATTTCAAGTTCTTAGGTTTAGTTTCCTATAGCCAATAAAAGTTATCTGTGGGGGTGTGTGGGGGGGAGTGTAGCTATTGTTGCAGATTTTTCCAAGTTAAACTCCATGCCAAATCTGGAGAAAATCCAGCCACACACAGCGACCCATTGTCTTTCATTTGTCTTTCATTTGTCTGTCTCAAACCTGTGTGCGCATGGAAGGTCCCCCTTCCTTAGTGTCTAGATTTAGTAAATACAAATACAGATGCCCAGTTAACTTTGAATTTCAGATAAACAATAAAATTTTTTCTTTAAACATGTCCCATATAATATTTAGAGCATCCTTATATTTTAAAAAAGTAGTTGTTCATCTGAAATCCAAAGTTAACCGAGCATCCTGTATTTTATCTTGCATCCCTACCTTGACTGCACCCAGTAGCTATGGTATGCCACTAAAGATTGTCCGACGCTTTTCCTACTGAACAAAAGCACATGCTTTGCTTCTCCCAGAGATAGACAATGCAACAGGTGTCGAGAGGTGACTGTTGACAGTGATCTGGGACCAAAAGAGTTAAGCTCAGGCTCCAATGTCTCAGTTGCTTAAGATAGAGCAGAATTAAAGTCAGTCATTGGGACAATTCCAAGCTTCTCAGAGATATGGGAACAAAGTGAATATAACCTTCATGGAAAACAGCATGGAGATTCCTCAGAGAAATAAATGTAGACCTACCATTTGATCCAGCAATTCCACTGCTGGGTATGTACCCAAATGGAAAGAAGTCATTTTATTAAACAACCAACACCTGGTGATTCCCCTCATCTCTCCCTTTGTTCTACTCAGATGGGGTTCACTTCCTTGTTTTGAGAAGCACCTAGTTAAGTACTTTCTAGGGAGTTCAGCCGTGTCCTCTGTTGGCCAGGATTGACAGCGTAGGAGGTTGCCCCAGCACTGGACAGCTTAGTGTTGAGGGGGTTGGTAGATTTTAGGAATAGCAGAGCCTGATGGCAGCATATGCTGTCAGAAACAAGGTGGACACAACATGGAAACAGGCAACAAGGCTGGACTCACAACCAGGAGGCCTTGCCTGTAGGAGTCTATGGTAATGGTTGATAGGCCACAGGGTTGCTAGGGACGAGATAGATGGGCAGCCAACCAAAATGATTGCTGAGAATGATATCAGCCATCACAGTGGAAAGCCATGATTCCTTATCTAATTTACATAACTGAGTCATTTATTAAACAGAAGTCTGGGTCCCATTGAGAAAGGACCCTTAGTGACTGGCAGAACTCTCACACTAGGTCCTTCAACTGTGGAGTAGAACCTATGTATTAATAAGAACAGCTAAGTGGGAGCCTTTGAGTTACCCAAACTCCAGACCAAGATAGTACATATGCAACTACATATTGTGTGGGGTAGAATGGCAATGAGTGCCATTGGCGTGCCATCCCCCAAAATTTTAAGGCGATAGGGTTGGTGGCCCCCATTATATCTCCATTTCATACACTAATCAGGCTCCTGCAAAAACTAGATGGCTCACAATGGATTGATTGGTAACCCAATCATAACTATTATATCATTATGTTGTTTCATAATTATAGCTGATAGTTATGATATAACCTCTGCCACTTGGTATGCAGCTATTGATTTGGTGAATGCATTCTTTTCAATACCATTGGAATAGAGGCTGAAAAGCTCTTTGTATTCACTTGGGACAAATAGTAGCATTAATACATAATCAGGGTCTCGTCCCAAGGAATTAAGCTCTAACAAAGCTCTCTTTAGCAATATAGTTTAATGGTTCCTGTATCATTTGAATATTATCAGAATATCATTGTGACTCATTATATTGATGATATTATGATAACCTAACCTAAAAAGGAGAAAACAGAACTGTGGAAGCCCTGATAAGGTATATGTCACCAGTGGGTGGAAGAAATACCTGTAAAGTTTCAGCAGCCTGTCATATTGGTGAAGTTTTTAGTAGAACAGTGGTTGGTTATTGGAGCTTACATGCACTTTCTACCGTGAAAAAAAGAGTTAAATCTTTTGGATTTGAAAAGAACATGAATCATGCTTGAAAATATCACTCTAACCCTCTAACTGGGATGACTCCGAAGGCTGCCAGTTTTGAGGGACCCAGGAGCAAGAAAGCAATTTGTAGCAGATTAACAGCAGCCACAAGTGGCCTGACTACATGACTGGAAGATGATCTGGTTCTAGAGCAGGGTCAACAAGTCTGATCCCTGGGCCAGCTTCCTGTTTTTGTAAATTAAGTTTTATTGGAACATAGCTATGATCATTTGTTTACATATTGTCTACGGTTGATTTTGTTCTACAATGGCAGAGACCATATCACCAGCAAGCCTAAAATATTTACTATCCTGTCCTTTAAGAAAAAGTTTGCCTACCTTTGTTCCAAGACAATGGCTCTCAAACTTTGAGTATGTATCATATGTGTGACGTGTGTATCTCTCTATCAGAGGGCCTGCTGACGACTCTAACAATGAGCCCACTAGCACCCCCCATCCTGGTTTCTAAATGTCATTCTAAACTAAAATAAATCATGTTATCTTGGAGAAAAGGTTGATTTCAGCATGAAGACAGGATGAGCTTGGAGCATCTAACTGTGCTAGAAAGTAATGAAGTGCTCAGATAATGATGGGTACATATGAAAAGCACACATAGGCCAGCCTAAGGAAGTTCCCATTAGACAAACCTGGGAAAATTTGAATGGCAAAATAAATTATGACAGTAACGTATTATAGCCATCCCTTGCTGTCTGTAGGGGGCTGGTTCTGTGACCTACTGCGGATACCAAAATCCGAGGATGCTCAAAGCCCCAGTAGACCCTCCATGTCTGTGGGTTTCACATCTGCAGATTCAATCAACTGTAAACTGAGTCCCCACAGAGGGCCTACTGTACACACTGAAAAAGAATACCTAAATCTATACATATATAAATAAATGGGTAAATATATAAATGGGGAGAGGGGAAAGCTCTTCTTTACAGCAGAATAATGACTAATAAATATAGAAGAACTGATGGAGTTCAAATATCAGCAATGGATGTTGTGGGTGACAGTGTCTTGCCACAAATCGTCTATTGATTGCAAAAGGGAAAATAGTAACTTCAAAGTGGAGAAACTTAACAGGCACTTCCCAAACACATGACCAAAGTTAACATCACCAATAATGGAACAAACCAAAATCATATGCCTTCTGATAAGAGGCACTCAGATGGATACACCATCATTTCTGAGGTATTCTTGCCATTTATAACTTGATCAAATCATCAGGAAAAAACCCTAAGATAAACCTAAGTGTTTTTTCCTTTTGACAGATTTTGTACCAAAAAAAAACCCAAACCTTTACTCTTCAAAAATATCAAAGGAAGAGTGAGGAGCTGTTCCAGATTGAAGACATGACAGCAAGATGCAACATGTGATTCTGTAATGGGAACTATATCATATTAAGATAATTTGTGAAATTTGATATAGACTATAAATTAGGTAGTATCAATATTTTCCTGAATTTGATAATTGTTCTGGGGTTATGTAAGAGGAGATTTCTGATTATAGGTAAAGTTTTAATGTCTTCAATTTACTTTCAAATGGTTTAGGAAAAATGTGTATCCATGTGTGTTTATATGTGTGTATATACCTACATACATGCACACACAGAGGAAATTTTTAAAAACTGGAAAAATGTAAACAGTTGGTGAATCTGGGTAAAAGCTTTATAAAATCCCGTATACTATTCATGCAACATTTCTATAGTGTTGATGGTACATCAAAATAAAAAGTTTGAAAAGGATCACAAAAATAAGCAAAGAGAAAGATGAGATCACGGAAGTATAAGGTCACAACGCCAGATCTGGTGGGTCACACTAAAGAACCACAGCTTTACCCAGTGGAGCCAGTAGTGGGTTGTAGCAAGGACCAGTTGAAGAGAGGACTTTGGCCATGGTGTGTAGGAGGAGGAATCCCGGAGACCAGGTTAAAAGAGCAGCAGCAGTAACAACAAACTTAAGAAATAGTCTAGGGTCTGAGTGATGGAATTTAACCCACATACGCATCAGCCCTTCTCAACATGAATCCTAATAATGTCCCTCTATTCTCAAAAGACTGAAGTAAGTAAATGTACTGCAGTGTTCCTTGACTAATCCATACATGTCTGTCTATGGACGTCAAGAGAGTAGCGAGTTGGCTTGTTCAGCGCCACATAGTAAGCAAATTTGAAGGCATAAAGTCTATGGTAGTGAATTCAAATGAATGAGAGTCAGATGAATGCATTGGGGTCCTTTCGACAAAAGCTGCTATTTCAGAAACTTAAATATTTGTCCAGAGCTTTCCGGGACCTAAGCTAGATTTAACTTCACTGAGTTCTAAGTGGAAATTGCATCAACTCCATTAGGCTAGTAAAGATACGTTGAACAACCCAGTGAGTTTGGCTGAAAGACATGAGCATTCCATTTTCAAAGGTGCCTTTCTTTGCAATCTGAAGAATCTGAAGCAACAGATGATGTTAAACTTGAAAAAGGAGAACTGTTTTCCCCAAGAGATGTAGATAAGGTGGTTTGTATGTCGTCATCCTCAAAAGTTACTGATAGGTGATTTGAATACATGCATTATGCGTGTTTTTTTCAGATGGGGATGGTGAATAAGAGGGAAAGAATAATTCACAACCCATTCTCGTGATGTTCCAGTAGCCGCCTCTTCGTATAGGGAGGACAGGTCTACACCCGGATACTTGAACATGCTCATCCTCAAAAAAAAGTGATAGGTTGTATTTTTGATTTGCTCAACAATTGAAAATACTCAGAGGTATACGATGAGTGGACATCTGGTCTCAGAGCACAAATCAAGGTCTCTAACTCTCAGCCTTTCACACTAAAGTACCCAATGCAGAGGTTAAGAGCATTCATGGCTCTAGAAACAGGCTGTTTGAATGCGAAGACCCACACCATCTCTCACTAGGTGTGTGCCCTTGTGCAAGATGTTCATCCTCTCTCTGCTTCAGTCTCCTCATCTGTAAGTAGGTATGTTAGTATCTACTCAGAGGTTGGATGGGAAGAATAAATTCTCAGAGTGTTCCTCATCCTAGAGCCTGGTAAATATATGTTTGCTATTAGCAGCAGCAGAATTACTCATATACATTATGACACAGGATATTGATGTTATTCTTGGAAAATAATGATTATTACTCAGCTCTTCTCAACTATGGCTCCAAAGCTCAGGTTTAACTGCATAAATAAACATCACATGGAGTACCATAATATCTGTGCTGCTATAGCAAGTTATATCTGTCCTTTATCAAATGTTAATTTAGGGAAACTGTAGCTATCTTACTTCTGAACTCTGTAAAGAAGGGAGAAAGAAATACCTAGTGCAGAGAATATTTTCAGTAAATTTTCATTGCCCTTCCTTTGGCGGATGTTGTCAATACTCTGTGCAGTCCCTCAGATGCATTTTTCTGTTTCTCTGTGGTCTCCCCAGTGTGTGTTTTCTTTCAATGGCTCACGGGTTGCCTCTCTTCTTCCCAGGATTGCCCTGGGGCTCCTGGAGATGCCTTTGTTGGCCACACCACAAAGAACACAAAGAGCTACAGGTGCTGAAAGTTAAATCCTCCTTAGCAGGACCAAAGCACTCAGGTTCCAGGCTTCCAACTGGGATGAACTGAGACTCACACCGAGGGAAATCTCATCCCTTAGGCTGTAGCCAGTCTTCCCTGTCGTCCTTTCCCAGCTTCTTGTGGGAGCACTTCTTTAATAAACAATGTACACACAAATCCTCATCTCAGGCTCTGAGATGCTTCCTACGCCTGTTCTCGCCGGAGTGGCTTGGCAGGTGGGGATTGCCATGTTGAGGGTCCTCTCTCCTCCTCCTCTTGGACACATTGAGAAGTAGAAGCTGGAAAGGCAACAGATCCCTGGCTTTCTGTGCCATTCCCATCCCTGGAATAGTAGGGTGCACATCTTACATCCTTTGTGCGTGTGTGTAACAGATTAATAAATAAAAATTTCAATTTTCAAGGAATGACTGTTTACAAGGGGAACATTTGCTGTCCATAAAATCTATAGGTGATCTCAGGGCCAGAAACCTTTCAGACATTTAGGCAACTTTTACAAACAGGTTTCCTGAAAGCGTCGTGCTCTGGGAACCAAAAGACCTAAGGTCTAGATTTGTTTCTGTCAAGGCCAAAGTCCTTTTATCAAGGACTTTGAGGACCATGGAGTGTTAAATGACCAATTTCCATATCTGCAAAGTTAGAGTACTTGGGCTCATATACTCCATTGAGAATCCAAAGAAAGTTATGGATCCTTTCCCAGAGGAGAGAAGCCCACTCTGCACAAACATAATTTTGTATTTACTTCAAAAATTGCTAGATCTCACAGAAATCCATCACTGGATCCCTTATTGGATGATTTCTAGTGACCTTACTAGCTTTCATGTTCTATATTTCTAACTTTTCTCAGGTCTGTAACTGAGGGCCACTTAATCAAGGACAGATTGTGAATGTTTAAGCATAAACTCTTCTGAAGCAAGAGTGGCCAGAACTGTTTTTAATTTGATTTCTTTGTGGCACGAAGATGTTATTTACTGCCAAGAATAGAATGTGTGTTTAAAAATAAAATCGTTCCACATGTGAGGAGAAAACATGTAAGGGCAGCACACATCCTAAGCCCATTGGTCCTTGGTAGGGAGTCTCAGGAGTCTCCCTGCAGAGTGGAGTTTGGAGGCTTACAACCAAAGGTTCCAATCCCAGCTCCACAACTTGTCAGGTTTGTTTGATGATGGGCAATAATAATAATAGCTCAGGTTTAAACTTTTTCCACTGTTAAAATGGAAACCAAAACCAAAAAAAAAAAAAAAAAACCCAAAACTTTAACTTAATTTTTGCTACAGTCCTATAAGGTATAAAGAGATAATATTCATACATTTCTTGGCATGTGATTCTCCTACTCTTTTTTTTTTTTTTTACTTCCAGTATTTTTTTTTTATTTTTTCTTTTATTTCATCATATTATGGAGGTACAAATATTGTTAGGGTTACAAATATTGCCCCTGCCCCCCGCCCCGTGTGTCCAATCCCCCGGTGGTGTGTATCACATGTTATGGAAGCATATACCCCTTTCCTCCTCCCTCCTCCCACTTGCCCACCACCGGATAAAAAGTTTTGTTTTTTTTTTCTTTTTGACATTTCAGTTACATTGTATATCTTTGCCTCTCCCTAAGAAGGGTTAGAGTTATGCCCTTCTCCTCCAAAATGCTCGCCACATCCCTAAGATTGGGTCCCCCTGGTGAGCATTGCCACCATTTAAAAACCATAGTTTTAATCAGTACCAATTTGATGGCGATCCTACTCCTTTATCTCTAGTTTGTTTCTCTTCCTTTCCTGTCTTAAATGGTGAAGTTCCCTGAGTCCTTTAATCCTTATCCCAACAATCTCTTTTATATCTGTACCCTCCTTGAGTTCTAACTACATGTGTTGCTGATATCTTCCAAGTGTGTACCTTTGACCTTGAGCTCTCCCTCCACGCTCCACAGTCATATACTCAGCCTCAGGAGGGAAATTTTCCCATAGAGTGGATTTCTGTTGTTTCGGCCTGTCCACCAGACAAACCTCTTTTGGTAATGGGACTCCTTTTCCTTTCGAGGGTTTCCCTGACCCTATGCCCACCAGAGGACATAGGGCGGGGGAATCCATATTCACTGTTCAAAGTGTCCCCTGCCCACCACTCAGTGACTCTCAAGGGGCAGCTGTATGGGCCAAGTGAGTGCTGTTAGAGTTCCTTCCCAAGAGTTGGCATGGTTGCTAAAAGCCAAACTTCTTCAGCTCTGATGACTGGACAATAAAACCTAGAGTTGTCTATCATTATCGCCACCATAAAGAATGAGCCTGAGATAACAGGAAATCTGAGCTGTGAGAATGAAAGAAAAATTATTTGTGACTTCGATTGAGTCCCTGGATCTAGCTGTGGCAGGTATAACCATGAGGCATTTTGAAACCAATTCAAAGTAGCTTTCATAAAAATGAGAATTAGCTTATTTAATTAGGAGCCCATTGCTTTAGTCTGGAATCATAGTTTCAAGCCATAGAGACCCAACAGGTTGACTCATCCTCCCAGACATCATCTCCCTATGTTCTTGTTTCAGTTGGAGATACCAACATGTGCCTCGTTGAATTCCATGCCAACTAAAGACCTGGAGCCATCCTTAACTACTCCATCATCCCTATACCCATTAGACTGATGAGTCCTACTATTCTTATCTCTCCACTATTTCTCCAATTGCCCCACTTTTCTCCATCTCAGCTCCTACTACCTTATTCCTGAATCACCATTAGAGTTTACTGATTAGATTTTCTATCTCTGGTCTTGTTCCTCCCATGTTACTGTGGTGGGACCAAAGAGAATGGATGTATGTAAACCACACCTGACCATGGTATTCCTCTGCTCAAATTCCTTCTGAGATCCTGTTGCCCTAGGATAACATCCACCCTCTTCACATAGGACATAAAAGCTTCCATGTAATCTTTAGCTACTCTCTGCTTCCCACATTACTGCCCAGAAACAGCATTCTTTGTAGTCATAACCCATGTGCGACACCCTGTAGCCCACCTCTGTGCCTTTGCTCACCACCTTGGGAAGGCAGATAGCGTGTCTCTATAGATGAGGCTTTGGAGTCATACTGGACTGGGTTCAAATCCTCATTCTGGTGCATACCGACTACAGCTCAGGCAAGCTGCTTGACTGCTCCAGCTTCATGGTCACATTTGAAAAATAGGGATGACAGCTGATAGTAGCTGTTTCATTGAGCATGTTGCCATGAGAGTTAGGAGATATCATGAAAAGCTCTAAGGACAACATCAGAAGGCAGTAAGACTTGGTGGGTGTTAGACGCTTTTGTTTGCACCATTTCCTTTGCTTAGAATGCTCTTATTGCTGACTGTGTCCCTCTGCTCCATTTGCTCCATTCCCTGCTGTCCGATCTCCATTCAGCCCAGATGTCATCTCCAGATGATGACGACTCCTGGGGTGGAGGAGTCACTTCTAAGTCATCCTGGGTCCGTTGCTATCATTGCTCTTAGCATTCTGGATCAGACTCACCCTCTCATCTATTCTGAGCTCCTCGAGGGCTGAGATGGTGTCATCTTTGCATATCCAGTTCCTAACAATTTTTGGATTGAATAGAAATGTTATCTTCCTTCTCAGCCTCTGACAGGGAGCATTAGTGAACTAAGCGGCAACCATATTAATCTCCTTGAATTCTCTTGCGGGCTGGTTCTCATTTATTTTTCCCAATACACATAATTTAGAGCTATTATACCTGTCTGCTTTTATCCTGTTAGGCTCTGACAGGTGAGCTATTGGGAGAGACTGAGACTTGTGAATACAAATGAATAGAAACAACTTGACAGACATTCTCCTTTCCTTCCAACAAAAGCAGCTCTTTTCCTGTTGTTCACTGGCCTCAGAATGATGGTTTGGGAAAAATCAAACCAACATCTCCTCTTATTACAGCACATTTATTAAGCCCAGTCAAAGATTCTAAAGCTTTCTGTAAGAAAGAGTCTAGGGGAATGTTACAGGCTTGGTTCTGACATCCTCTGTGCCTTTCACCCCCACCCTGATCATGAGGGAATGCATGGGTAACACACATTCCCAGGTAAGTACAAATGCTAGGAATTACTGAGTTAGAACTAGAATGCCCAGGGAAAGCAACTGGTGAGCTTTGTTTGAATCAGACTTCTGAAAGCTGCTTGGTTTTTATAATGAGAAAAACAGTGGTTTTGGAAATGAATTTGAACATTTGTCTAACCCTTTTATAGATGAAACCAGGAGACAGGCAGATGACATAATCTTCCCAGGTTCACCCAGCTACTAAGTATAAATATTTATTTCCCATAAGGGCTTTGGAGATGAGAAAGTCCTACAGGGTACATGTAACTCCCAGGAGAGTGCCAGTACATAAGGGCATCTAACACTTTTTCACACCTAGTAACTGGGAAGGCTGGTCCTAAAATGTCACTGCTAGTTCCCTTTTCAGATTGTATTTCCCCTAAGGTGAATGTCCTACTAGCCCTCCTGTCATCCCTCACATTTTCACATGTAGAAGGGACTTTCTGCTTCATTCTCCAGAAGCTATGAGGAGCACTTTTGGCTCTCTTCCCTGGGGACTTCATTCTTGTCCAGAGGAGGAGAGGTGGTCTGTCTTGTTTAGGATAATGAACTGGCCATGCCTGGCTGGCCACCTTGGTCTAGATTGCTCCAGCCCAAAGGACATATGCTGGCTTCTGCTCTCTCTCGGGCCACTTACGGGGTCTGACTGATCCTGTAAGAAAAGACAGTACTTATCCCTTGGGGTCCATGATTGGGTGAGTAACAGGTCTCTGTATTAACGTGAGAGATCAAAAGGCTCATTATGACCACACGTGTGAACTGCATTCTACGATCTATTGTGTCAGCAATGATGTCGACGTGTTTAAATCCACCTGTCTGATTTCTGTGTTGTCACTCAGTTGATTTCAAACTTGGAAGTGGATGAGTGAGTTGAGGAAAGGTAATTAATAATATCATCTTGACCCACTGCCGGAGACTTTGAGGCACAAATTCTAGTGGCTGGGAATAAAACTAATGGAACAAAACTAATGAGCAGGATCAAGGCCGTGGGCTTAGCCAGGGCCTGAGACCTCAGATTTTTTGTTCAACAGCAGTTGGTGGGTCACAGAAGATTATTTTCCACTGCTAACTAGTGAGTTGCTGTTTTTATTTGGTCAGGCTGATTAACACTTAGGAAGTGGAGCTCTGTGATGCTCTGTGACTGACCCGAACTGACTTGGGCTTGTGCCTTCTCTTGGGAAAGTGCATCTGAGGCAAAGATGATAGGAAAAGTATCTTTGAGCTTTGGTTAAGGCTCCCTTTCAAATAGGCAAATCTTTCCTGCATGGCCAACTAGATAGACATTGCTGGGTGTTCCTATTTTTGATCATTCTTAGGCTAATCTGTGGGCCAGGACTTTAATCTGAAAGGACAGCTATGTTTCATGTGGCTCGGAGCATTCCTGTAGGCTTCATGTAAGTCTATGAAGTTAACTCCAGATCACCTGCCCCCAATTCAGTTCCTGCTTATGCTGTTTATAGTTGTATACAGAGCAAGGGTAGTAACCACTCAGGTAGCTAAAGAAATAACAAATGTAATGCAAGGATTTTGTTTAGATCTTAATTTGAACAATAAATTTGGAGATAATTGGGGATATTTGAATATAGATGGGGCATTAGACTATACCAAGGAATTATTTATAATTAGGTATAGTAACATTTTGAGAAGAAATATGTCTATTTTTTTAAATGGATGCCTACTGAACTACATAGGGATGACATGGCATATTTGCTATTGATTTTAAGGAAAAAATGCTTTGGGTGGCAGGTCTCTGTATCAGTGTGAAATATTAGTAGGCCCACTATGACCACATATATAAACTATATTTGGTTAGGTATAATAGTAATAATAGTATCAATAATAGTAAAAACAGTAATAACAGTATCAATAATACAATCAGTTAAAAGGGATTCAGGATGGTTCAATGACTCTATTAATAGTCCCGAGGAGGAAAAAAACATACAATGTGGAAAAGGCATTTAAAAAAATTCAACAACCATTTCTGAAAAGTAATTATTAGATGGTAGATATTAAAGTTCATTATAAAGTTCAATAATTGAGAATACAGGGGGAATAAAATAACAAATATTGATGGTAGAGAATAGTATATGTTCACTTACAGATCCATATATATGGGAATATGGTAGGCTTAATATCTAGCAAGTGTCTTATGTTCCTAATCAGTATATTTGTCAGTCTAAAGCAATAATCTTTGTTGACAGTGAAATACCAAAAGCAGACTGATATTAACTAGTATTAATATTAGTACTGATATTATTAGTAGTATTTAATATTGTTCTGAATGTATCAGTCAAAGCAGTAAAACAAGAAAGAAAATAGACATAAAAATAAGAGAACTTGATAAATTATATTGGCAATAATTATTTCTAAATATGTGTACTGATTTTCTTGGTAGCAATCATATCATTTACCAATACTGACTTCAGAAATGTGGCTTGTTGGAACTTTAATATATAGAAATTAGTAGGGTTTTAAAAAAATATACAAATGATCAACATAAAATGGAAGAAAAGCTCATATTTATAGTACAAAGATAAAACAATTGAACACATAAGAATAAGCCTAAGAAATGTGCAGAATCTATACATGATCAAACCTTAATATCGAGACTTCCCATGCAAGCACAAGATATGCCTCTGTCATCTTAAGGTTTTCTCAGCATGTCAAAAGTGGAAATAATTCTTTATGTATTATATCATAAACAAGTTATAATCTCAAGTTAAACCCAATATTTAAAAAAAAAGTTTAATTGAAATGTTACTTAACTAAATAATTTAATCCAACTGGAGGAACAAACCTCTAAGAGGAGTCTGAGGAAGGCGCCAAGACTGACACATGGGAGTGGGGATGGGTAGATGAAGAGCTAATGCCCCAGGCTTGATCTTAGAAAGATCTGCTTGCCCGGGCTTGTAAACAGCTACCCCCACTGATATGAGCTTTCCTCCCTAAAATAAGAGTGGCTCATTGTGTCTCTTCTATGCAAATGATGTGGTTTGTGCCCAGTATGTGTTTTCCCTCTGAAGTCTTGGTATGCGCCAGGCAGACAGTGCCTACACCACCATCCCCCAGCAAAAACCCTCACACTGAGTCTCTAATGAGGTTCCCTGATATGTGACACTTCAAAGGTGTTGTTACAACTCACCTCTGGGGGAACTGTGATTCCAGGATGAAAGGATTCCTGGGGGCTTGTGCCTGGTTTCCTCTGGACTTTGCCCCATGCACCTTTTCCCTCTGACTGTGTTTTGTATCTCTTTACTGTGATAAATTTTGTGGATGGAAAAAAAATCCAAGCCCTGAAATATTTGAAGGAAGTTTATTCTGAGCCAAATTTGAGGTCCATGACCCGGAGCCACTCTCAAGAAGCCTTGAGCAAGTGGGCTCGCTGTGGCTGGGTTACAGTTTAGTTTTATACATTTTCAGAGAGACAAGGGTTACAGGCAAAGTCACAAATCAATACATGAGAGGCATACATTGGTTTGGCCCCAAAAGGTGGGACATCTTGAAGTGGGGGCTTACAGGTTATAGGTGGGTTTAAAGATTCTTTGGCTGACAATTGGCTGAGAGAGTTAGACTTTGTCTAGAAGACCAGAAAGGATATGCTTATTTTAAGATAAGGTTGTGGGCACTCTGGAAGGTCCAGACAGGAGGACATTTTAAATTTACAATAGGCGCCTGTTAGGATGTTTTAAGATGCTTTAAATTTAAGAGTAGGCATCTGCTAGGATGCTTGAGTTAAGACATTTTAAATTTATGATAGACATCTGCTAGGATGCTTGAGTTAAGATAGGGGCTTCTTATCTTTTAGGTGATGTTAATGCCATACTAGAATCAGGTTGGGAAGTAAACCACCGCTTTATTTGGTTAACAAAAGCCGCTTAGTGGGAATTTACCCTTTGTCAGCCTAACCCTGCTGGCCTCCTTAACCATTTGCCAGCCTGACCCAGCTGGCCTCAGGAAGGAGTTTTTAGCAAAAAAAAAATTAGAGTTCAGTCCTCAATTTTATATGCTGAGTCCTGTGAATTCTTGTTGTGGATCATCGAAACTGGAGATGGTCTTGGAGACCCCCAACACAGATGGAGACTTGAAGGAGATACTTGGAAACATAGAAGGCAAATTGGGAAGAAAAAAACTGATTTGGAAAGGCTAGGATTCTACCTCACTATCATGTAAAAAAAAAAAAATAATAAGAAAGGCTAGGAAAAGGAAGGTTTTAAGAAAACTGGAATGACTAATTTTCAAATGCTTCAGAGCAACACTAAAATTAAAATGCAACTCTTAAAGCAGTTTACTGAAAGCTAAATAAGACAACCTGGCCAGAAGGCTTGGTGAACATTGCCAAATTGAGGCAAGGGATGCATATTCTGTCACATTGTTTTCAAGTCCACATTGTAGACTAACAGTTAAAAAATAGAAACCAGAGAAACTACACACACGTCCACTATTACAGACTGAATCGTGTCCCCTAAGACAGACATGTCCAAGTCCTAAGCCCTGAAAGCTATAAATGTCATCTCACTGGGACACAGGGTCTCTGCAGATGTAATCAAGCTAAGGTGAGGCCATAACTGGATTAGGGTGGACTCTGAATCCAATATGACTGCTGTCCTCTTAACAGGAAAATGTGGATATAGGGACACAGACACGCAAGGGAAAAGGCCCCATGAAGACAGCCAGAGATTGAAGTCATCCATCTGCAAGCCAAGCAACTCCGAAGATTGCCAGCAACCACCAGAAGGCAGAAGAGGCATGGGAAAATTCTCCCCTAGAGCCTTCAGAGAGCGTGGCCCTGCTGACACCTTGTGTTTGGACTTTTAGGTTCCAGAACTGTAAGAGAGTATATCTCTGCTGTTCTTAGCCATCTAGTTCATGGAATTAATACTGTATCACGGCAGCCCTAGAAAACTGATGCATGTGTGTACACTCTCTCACACGACCTTAACCATTGTGTTAACTACCCAGAGGTGAATTTTATCTTTAATTTTTAAAAAGCCCAAATATTATTTTGCTTTGTCAACTAAGAAATAGCAGTAAGTAAAAAAAGAAACACAAATACTCAAAGGGGGGAGGGGATTACAGTTTAAGCAAACTAATAACGAAGCCAAGAAATTGACCACTGAACTAGATTTAGGTTGATCCCTCTGCTAGAGCCCAGAGAGGTCCAGGTCACAGTAGGGGAAAGGCGCCTGCCCCAGCATTTTGCAAGTCCCTGTACAAAGGCCAGATGGAGGCCTGATACATGCGCTAAGTATTTAAAAGTTATTTACTTAATTTGTTCAATTGACACATAATATCATATTACTTTCACAAGTATACTATCATAGCAATAAATTTTTTTAAATGTCTAAAGTTATGTATGTTTTTATAAAAATAGTACCAGCAAAATATTAAAGATGACCAAATTTCATTATTATACATGTCTAAGTTTCTGTTGATGGGCCTGCAGTGTTTAGATGAGTAATAAATATATATTACCTATAAATTTTTAAGTAACATCCATATAATCTATTTTTCTTGCCTTTAATTTAGCTAAATCTCTATTTTTATAATCATAATTTTCACATACCTTATGTTCCATTGACAGAAATGACCTAAGCATATTAAAGTGTAAAAAATAAAAAAATACATTTTCAAGTAGTTAAAACTAGCAACTATAGAATTCAATGAAAAGTACATGCTGTATGAAGATAAAATTTTTAATTTTTAATTAAACACAGATAAACATTTAATTTAAAATATAGTTGAGTCACATTATTTTTTAAATATAAGAATAAAACTAACTACAAATCTAGTATTCAAGGTTTATCCAGTTGCCAAAGCACAGAATTGGTACCATGCTTCACACACATTACATCTAGATCCACATATATAAAACACAGGAGCAAGATGAATTGTCTAATGTTGGGAAATGTCTCTTAGCCACCACATGTAATGGTATACATTTTATGGAAACTTGTAAATACCACGCAAATAACAAAAAGCAATGAAATAGATGTTCTACACTACTGGGAACTGGTTGGTGGTTATACAAGAATTTATTGTATTCATGCTTTTTGAACAGAAGCATTTGTTAAGTTATATTCTTTCTCCTATCTAAGCACTTCCATGTCTTAACCTCTGCAACTTCTGAAGTAGTCCCTGAAATAGCACAGCCCACAAATATTCATGGCTCTCAATCATCCTTTGTTCTTAAAACATCAGACAGGAGGTGTGGAGATGTGGTTCCCTGGAGCCTAAGTGTTGTCAGTCGTGAGAATTAATGTTTAGAGCTGTGGATTACTGTGCCAGCCCTGAGCCTCAAATCCCAAGTAACAGAGGTTCCCATGTGCTCTTTAGGTAAACTAATGAACACCATGTGTTTGTGGTACTTGAGGCTCTCCAAAGCGTAGGACCTACAGAGATAGCCTTCTTGTCTGGTTCTGAATCCCTGGTGGGATTGGGAGGGTATATGGACCTGTAAGGGAGGAACCAGGTGAGCTGTTGTTGCTTGTAGTCGCCCAGATGAGACATGTGAGGTCCTGATCTAGGCTCGTAAGGTGGGGGATGGAGAAAGAGGTCTTCACTGCTATTTGCTTAAAGTACTAGTTGCGGGTAAATGGCAATTTGGTCTGAATTCATGCCTCTATAGAACCACAAGCAACTCATTCGATACCTCTTGTACTTGGCTTTGAGACCTCTTTAGTTAGGATACAGGGTGCTTCTGTGCCCTGAGTTCTACTGATAATTTAGTCCATGCTTGGAGAGTAAAAAAATAATTCTTTGTCCTTATAAATATCCTCTTTTGGCTGTTCTATTCTTTAAAGCAAGACTCAGTATTTCAATGCCTCAGCTCCCGACTTCATGAGTAAGAACTGATATTTCGCAGGACATTTTGTGACAAAGAGGGAAAAGGTTTACATCCTAAGCAACATGACGAACTTCTCATAAAATTCCCATTAAGTCTTTCTATTCTTTCCCTCCTAATTCTTTCCTAATGGCCATCTTATCTCTTCTTCCTTCACATCAGGCCTTCCTCTGCACTTCCTCCCACAAGCTGGCTCAAGCCCCACACCCTCCTCCTCCCTTAGCCTCCCAGGGCCCTTCCCTACATAGAGCAATTTGTATGTCCCTGGGCTCCAGGCTGCATCCTCACAGTCCTCTCCCTGTCCAGCACACAAAGGAATTTCCCTGAGATTCAGGGTCTTTAGAAGATAGGAACTATGGCAAAGGAAAAGAGGGCTTTCAGCCAGAGTTTTGCAGGGTATTTGGATTATTGTTGAGTAGATTTTAATTCCACTCTCTTTTGCCTGCTGCAAACTGCAAACAATGAAACCAGAGCAGGGGTTTTAGGCAACCTGCTTTCTAGGTTTAGTAGTGGCCTCTAATCCAGAGGAGAATGAAGTTAAATGAATGGCATACATGTTCCCAGCCTACTTTCTTTCTTTTTTTTTTTTTTTGAGACAGAGTCTCACTTTATTGCCCAGGTTAGAGTGAGTGCTGTGGCGTCAGCCTAGCTCACAGCAACCTCAAACTCCTGGGCTCAAGCAATCCTGCTGCCTCAGCCTCCCAAGCAACTGGGACTACAGGCATGCGCCACCATGCCCGGCTAATTTTTTTCTATATATATTAGTTGGCCAATTAATTTCTTTCTATTTATAGTAGAGATGAGGTCTTGCTCTTGCTCAGGCTGGTCTCTAACTCCTGAGCTCAAATGATCCGCCCACCTCGGCCTCCCAGAGAGCTAGGATTACAGGCGTGAGCCACCGCGCCCGGCCCCAGCCTACTTTCTTGAACTCCTCTTTCTCCTCATGCCCACGTGTGTGCTGGAGGTTGTATTAATAACCCATAGGGTCACCTGAGAGGTTATGCTTAGACCACACGCATAGTGAAAAACAAAAGTTGAACAACTTTCCCTAAGAGCGTCAACTCTTTTGTTTTTTTGAGTTAATTCTCCTCTAATCGGTAGTCCTGTATTCATGGAGAAGAATTTTGTGAGGTAGAAGTGAAGGAAGAAGGTACCTGTGCGAAATGTTGACATTTCTCCAGCTACAGTGTAATGAAAGCTGCACATAGAGCTAGACCACTATGGAAAAGAGTTCAATTCCTTCCTGGTAGCTAAGATAGCAGCTGGTTTGAAACACAATTCAATATCAATGTCTTTATTGCCTCAGGTATTCTTATTGCAAATGATCTCACATTAAGATTTGGAAATACATGCACTTTAAGACAACATTGATCCATGGAAAATATTTGTTGAAAGAATAAATCCACCCTATACCAGCCAAATGAATGACTACTCTCTGTTCTCCAAACAATTTTCCACCACTGGGCATTTTTCATGCTGTTCCTTCTATCTAGAATGTTCTCTACAAATTCTACCCTTTGCTAAAAATCATTTCAACTCTTCAAATAACCTCTCAGTGCATCCTTCTCATTCCTGTTGAAATTGGTTTTGCATTCTTCCACTTAGCCAGAGGTAAGAAGATGAGAGTAGGTTTCTCTTTCTTTGGTGAGTCCTTCCCCAGATGCTGACACATTGGTGTTCCACTCTCAAGTAGCCTTGTACAGAAACTTGCACAGATGTGCACAGTATCAGGCCCTAAAGAATATTAAAAAAGTAAATTACAAGACAGGAATCCCCAAAGGAGAAACAATTGCTAAATACTATTTGTTGAATGAATAAATGAATAACCACACTCTACCATCACAGTTTGAAGTGGTCATTATTCCTCTTGCAGAGGGCAGATACATTTTGTAGTCATCCAGGGTGCTGAACGACCAGGCTATGGCTCTGTGTCAGTCCTTGTGTAGTCACAGCTTTACAGTATAAATCTAGGCCCGGGGATAATGAAGAAAAGTGAAAGAGTCACAGTAAATTTTAATTTAATGGATTGGAAATATCTAATAAGGTGTCAGAGGGTTTAGCACAATGGATGGTTTTATTAGCGTTGCTCTCTATTTTCTGAGAATAATAATTACAAACTACTCGGGTGTCTCCAAATTTGTCTACTATAAATTTAAACATCAACAGGAGCAAGAACATGATACCAAGTGAATTGACAAGTGGATTCCAAATCACACAAGGAAACTACATTTGAAAAATACAAGCCATTAGCCTGTATTTTTTTTTTTTTTTTTTTGAGACAGAGTCTCGCTTTGTTGCCCAGGCTAGAGTGAGTGCCATGGCGTCAGCCTAGCTCACAGCAACCTCAAACTCCTGGGCTCAAGCAATCCTGCTGCTTCACCCTCCCGAGTAGCTGGGACTACAGGTATGCGTCACCATGCCTGGCTAATTTTTTTTTCCTATATAAGTTGGCCAATTAATTTTTTTTCTATTTATAGTAGAGATGGGGTCTCACTCTTGCTCAAGCTGGTTTCGAACTCCTGACCTTGAGCAATCTGCCCGCCTCGGCCTCCCAGAGAGCTAGGATTACAGGCTTGAGCCACTGCGCCCAGCCATAGCGTGTATTTTTGAAGTGCAAACATAGACTAAAAGAGGAATTAAGTTGTGCCAAGGATCTTGGAGATGAACTCATCCACACCTCTTATACTACAAACGATATAGTCAAGAACAAGACTAATAGGAAAGGTTTTGTAAAAGCCATGCAATTGTTAGTATGAGAACTACAGTGAACCCCATCATAGTGGGTAAACTAAAAAGACATAATTGCCTCAAAGTTGGTTCCCTGCGGGCACAAAACCAGTCTCACTAACAAGCCCAACCGATGATAGTGACTCAACCAACTGACACAGCACAGAGGTTTGAAATGAAAATCTTCCAGTGTACTCAGTTGCATGGGTTTGGGTTCATCCTTAGCTCACCTGAACCACATTAGTTAGAACTCAGTGAAGTATGGAATCTGGAGCAAGATTAACCCTATGGTGAAAGATTTCCTTATTATCCATAGGAAATTCAGAAGGTTTCCATATATAAATATTTACCATATATAAAATATTTACCTTCTCTTCCCTGGTCACTCTGCAAACTTTGTCCTGCTCTAATTTCATATGGAGATCTATGAAGAAAGACAAACAAGCATCCTATTGTCTATGGCCACCGATAAATACAAGCTCCAGGAGGCTATGGACTTTTTTTTTTGTCTTTTTCACCACTGTGTCCTTAATGGTCAACAATGCTTGGTATGTATTAGGTGCTCAAGGAATGTTCTTGAATAAATTCATGAATGAAAATTGAAATCTGTTCCTTAGATTTAGAGACTTAAATCATGCTCTCACTGATGTATTTCCCACAACTCTTCTTAGTCTCACTCTTGCCTCTTTGTTCATAATATTATTTCTCTCCTAGTTTTCCTTGTAATACTTTGGCCACTGTTCCTCAGCCTCCTTTGCTGAATCTGTATCCTTACCTTACCTACTTCTAAATGTGGGAGCTTAATAACTAAGGTAAGTGCTTTATATACTTTCCCTCTTTGGATGAGATTATCCAAACTCATAGAATTGTATAAGGGATTATCTTTACTTTACCTGCAAGGAAACTGGTCAAGTTGTTTGAACTGTTTTAAGACTCAAAGTTATAAAACTAAGTGGCAGGCTAGGCTTCAATCATGATGGTATTCATAGCACTTTCTTGGGTTGATATAAACATCCAGTAAGTCAAAGCATATCAAGTGCTGAGCATAGTTCTGGGAAACACGAGTGACTTGATAAATGTCAGTTCTGTTATCACTGTGGGGCAGGGGTGCATATGTCCTGGTCCTGGCAGGAACCAGATGGCACATTTCAGAGTGTGATCAAGGGCTCTCCAACAAACTTATGTGTAGGAACACCACTTCCCTGAGCCCCTTACAAAGCCCTGGAAAGTGAATTTAGCAATGCGTTCACATGGTCATTTGTTTTTGCAAATTTTCACAGGAGATATTTTAACAACAATTGGATAAGATCTCTGCCCCTTTCCCCTCTGATTTTCCCTTCATCCTCCTGTTGGGTCATATTGGAGTGCACTGAGTCCAGCTAAGCAGAAGTTGAGTTTAGAATATGTTTAATTTACGTGCATATACCTCACCAAACCCAGCCACTTTCAGGGACAGTTACTGCAGGCATTGTTTTGCCGTGCAGGGATGGCCTCTGGGAGTCTTCCTGTTACCTTCTGTGGCAATTCACTCAAGTGTCCTGACACAAAGCTGCAGGTCCACAGGCTATATTGCCATACATGTGTGTTCTATGGAGACTAGCTACCAGAATTGTGCAGACAGAGAAGGAGAAAGAAGAAAAATGAGATGTATAAGGCCACAAGCGAGCCTGTAGAAAATTCTTCCAGTCAATAGATATGTAAAATTGTAAGCACAGGGTTCGGTTTGCATTGACTCTCCTAGTCAAAACTGAAATATTCTCCTATTAGAAATAAATTCTATTTCACACTCCCCATGAGAAGTTTGTCATGCTAATAATTCATGGATTACAGTGTTTAATCAGCTAAAAACAACCAAATTATTTTAGTTTGTTGAAAAAATTAGAAAGCTGATAAAACTTTTCATGTGATGAAGAGAAGGCAGATAAAAGTGTACAGAAAAGAGATTATTGAGGTGTGCACAGATTTGGTGGACACAGTTATTTGTAAGCTTTTTAATTTTGAAAGTTGAGCTTTCTCATTTAAAATATTTAATTTTATACTTGTAATTTTTTTTTTTTTTGAGGAGGGTCCAAAATTTATCTAAACTTCTACACTACAAAACTAGTTTTTACTGTTGCTGGGGTCTTAGGTAGAAGAACTTGGAAGGATAAAGAGATCAGGGTCTATATTCCTCCAGCTTCCTCACTGCCAACTTCTGATCTCCAAACCCAAATGGAAGCTAGAGGGTCAGGGAGCCCAAGTATTTCAGTCCATGGAGCTCAGCCTCTCTGGGCACAAAGCAAGGCGGCAAGTGAACAAGCTGAACCTATCCAGCACAGCGGGGGCCCTCACGTTGCCATGATGGGTATTCCATTAGAATATCACTGAGGGACACTCCACGAGTGCCCATCCCCACTCACTCCTCCCCAGTGAAATGGAATGACTTGTGCAATAAGTGAGTTTGGGAGAAGGAATGGAACCTGGAGGCATCAGTACCTGCTGGGCTTTCTTCAATTGGTGCCTGCCTGCCTGTGGAGAGGGCGCGTCCTGTGTGTTCTCAGGCTATGCCTGTCAACGGAAGTCACCCAGCCATGCTAGTCAATGGAAGTATGTGCCAAGCTGGGGCCAACGCAGAAGGAAGCTCATTCGAGGACATGGTTTAGATGTGCTGTAATAAGGCCCCTTCCAGCTCTACTTGATGGTAATAATGATAGGAATAATAAATAGCATTATTATTATGCTCTAGTCTAACCTCTACTTTTTACAGATTAAAAATTAATTTTGCTTTTAGAATAAATGCTCCATTAAAATATTTATTATAGCTAAACTGTTTATTTTTAGCTTTCTTACAACTCTTAGTTCTTACTGTATTTGAACACGTGAATAACTTCCAGTTTTAGAGAACATTTGTGTGAATTACTGGCAAACATAAGTGACAATAATAATCTTCTCTCATTTTATTTGAGGAACTTCTGAGTTCTAAATCATAATTCCTTTTATGGCTTTCTTAGTGGAATTTCTACCACAATAAATATAGATCAGAAAGAACTCCCTTTTTCCTTTAAACATAATACATAATCCTTTAAAACACAGGGATTTATACAATATTGAGGCTGAAAGAAAGGAAATGACTCAGGTACATTAATTTTTAATTTTTTATTGATATATAATATTTGTACATATTTAAGGGGTACATGTGACATTTTGTTACATGCATAGACTGTGTAATGATCAAGTCAGGGTATTTAAGATATTCATCAGCTTGAGTATTTATCATTTCCATGTGTTGGGAACATTTCAAGTCCTGTGTTCAACCAATTTGGAAATATACAATACATTGTTGTTAGTCATTGTCACCCTTCTCTGCTATCGAACATTAGAACTTATTTCTTCTGTTTAACTGTATGTTGTGCCCATTAACCAACCTCTCTTCATCATCCCCTATCCACAAAGACACCTTTCCCAGCCTCTGGTATCTGCTATGTACTCTCTACCTCCAGGAGATTAATTTTTTACCTTCCACATATATGAGTAAGAAAATGTGACATTGGTCTTTCTATGCCTAGCTTATTTCACTTAACATAATGACTTCTAGTTCAATCCATGTTGCTGCAGATGACAGGATTTCATTCTTATTTATGGCCAAATAGTATTCCATTGTATAGATACTGCAATTTCTCTATCCACTGATGGACACTTAGGTTGATTCCATATCTTTTCTATTATGAGTAGTACTGCAATAAACATGGGGGTGCAGGTATCTTTTTGATATACTGATTTCCTTCCTCTAGCAGTGGGATTGCTACATCATATGGTAGTCCTATTTTTAGTTTTTTGTGACATCTCCATACTGGTTTCCATAATGGCTCTGCTAATTTACATTCCCACCAGCAGTGTATGTAAGAGTTCTCTTTTCTCTGTATCCTCGACAGCATCTGTTATTTTTGGGTTTTTGGATAATAGCCACTCTAACTAGGGTCAGATGAGAGGCTGAATTAGGAGTTTTCCAAAGGGTTGGATTGCTTCTTTTCCTCAAAACATTTGCAGACAAATGAAAAACAATTGCAATAACAACAATAGGTAAAAACGGAGTTGTTCTAGCTGGAGTGTGGGGTATGGGATGGGGACTCCTGTGCCACCTGTTTAGCCCTGAAGCACCCGCCCAGACTCCCTAGTGGTTTTGAAAACCAAGGGATCAGCTTAGAGCTCTCCAGGGGCCCACCCACACAATGGCTGTTTCTAGGAGTTCATTATAAATTATTATTCAAAACCCCTGGGTGATACACATCTGTGGTTCAAATTACCTTATTAAGAGCTTCGAGGACCCAAACTCTCAGGGATGACATTGGAGGGGAGGGCTGTCGAGGGTTGAGCTACGGATGTCTTGGGATCAGGCTTGCCTGAGCTGCTGAGATGATAAAAAGCAGGCTATTCCACAACCTGATGTGCTGTTTGCTGTTTATTAATAGTTTCTGCAGCAAGATTGAAGAATTCATGGTTGGATGTATTGTGTTCAAAGAGTAAACTGCAAAGTTAAGGACACAATTGCTTTTTATGTCAGTTAGTGAAAATAAGAATGTCTGAACAGCTGAGTTCTAAGCTACTTTCCCCAACAGCTGGCTACTTACTCTGTTTTTACAAAAGAGAATTTAAGGATTTCCGAGTGTGGCCCCTAGGACAGCAGCATTGGCATCATCAGATATACTGACTCAGCATCTGCATTTTAATGAGATCCTTCGTGGTTTGTATGTACAGTAAGTGGGTGCTTCTCAAAGTCCATTTAGCGTATAAATCACACGCTTACTATGCACAAGGCCCTGAGAAGTCTTAGCCCTCAGTCCCAGCAATACAGTAAACCGGCAATAAAGAGACAGACACAGCAAACAGGTGTTCAGCTCTGAGGAGAGCTGTGCAGAGCAAGCTCTTAACAGAGCTGGACAGTAACAGCATCTTGTTCACTTGTTTCCCACCTGGGTTTCAGGGCCCATTGTGTCTGGTGCAAGGACACCATCCTTTAGTTCTCCATCCCTTGCCTTTTTCCTGCTTTGTCCTTCCCTCCCCTACACCTCTGGTTCACATTACCATTAATTATTGCCTATGGTCTTACTTTCTCTAATAACATGAAATGCCATCTTACCCACTGGACCATAAGCACTTTAGTTTTCCTCTCATTTTCTGAGAACACTAGCAATGCCATGGCAACATCTAATCCCTAACCTTCAGGTGGAGTGGTTGAGGTAATCAGAGCAGGTGTTCTTGAGAAAGAAAACAAAAGCTTTGCTTGACAAAGGGAGACATGAAAGAGCAGTGTCCTTGGCCAGTGCTTGGAAAACTGTCACCTGCATACAAGTCATCCCAGGATCTGCAGATTCTGCTAAGGAGGTCAGAATGGGGCCAGAGATTCTACAGTTCTTACAAGATAATCAGGTAATGCTCATGCTATCAGATCAAGGACTACCCTTTCTTTGAGTAGCAAATTCTAGGCAACACAAGGACAAGGATCTTGCTATTATATTCACTGTTATATCAAGATGGCATGTGTCTGCTCCAGAAAAGATGTTAATTGATTAGTAAACAAATATTTATTGAATTAAACACTGAGATACCATGATTATTGTGAATTCTCATAATAATCCTGCAAGATATAAAATATGTTTTGGCTGTAAAATTGGGGCTAATACTATAGGCATTGGGGCACAGAGAGGCTGAGTTACTTGCTCAACGTCACACAATTAATGTGGCAAGTTGTTGTTTACCAAATATTCTACATGCTCCCCTACATTTCCTGATCTTCCTTGCAGTTGGTTGAAACTGTTAATTCCTAATTCTGACCAATGAACTGTTGGGAACATGACATGTGTCACCTCCTGGCTGAGGCATTAAAGAGCTAGTGTCACTCTTTCTCTGTTTTGCATTCTGCCATCTGAAATGTGTGGCACCTAAGGTGAGGTTAGCAAGAGTTCTGTCTAACCTGCAGTGGCCTTCACATATGGATGCATAAATTTCAGTTTTGTTGTCAGATTATTCTGATTAGTATGGGCTCAGTGTTGACATCAGACAGCTCCTTATATACTGAGCTTTTTATCTGGGACCCCAGGATCCCTAAATGTGAGCACACTCTAGGTACAGTCTAACTCAGGCATGCCTCAGCACTGCCAACAGGCTCAGCCCAGATAATGCCAGGCACTGGCTGTGAAAAGAGAATGGCCAGTGACCTGAGAACCGTCTGAAGCCTTGAAAACCCTTAACAATAGTAGCAGTAGTGACTGTTCTCCACAACTTGGTCAAGGTTCATTCTATGACAAGTGCCATTTGCTTTCTAGCTCTGTCTTTTATATAAAGGCATGTTTTTAAGCATGGTCAGGATAAGGAAATTATGGTTTTTAGAGGTTTTATGAGCTTTAGTCATGAATTGAATAAAACTTTTTTTAGAGTATTATTAAAGCACACCTACTCAAACACTTAACTTCTATTGACTCATTTAATGGATGGGGGATGTAGTTTATGCACACATTGGCTGCTATGGTCTGAATGTTTGTGCCCTCTCTCTATATATACACACACACACATATATATAAACCTAATCCCCAAATGTGATTATATTAGGAGGCGGGGCCTCTGAGAGGTAAGTCAAGAGGGCAGAGCCCTCATGAAAGGGATTAGTGTCCTTATAAAAGAGGCCAGAGAGAGGTCCCTTATCCCCTTCTGCCATGTGAGGACTCAGTGAGAAGGTGCCTTCTATGAACCAGGAAGCTGGACCTTACCAGACAATGAATCTGCTGGCACCTTGATCTTGGTATTCCCAGCCTCCAGACTGTGAGAAATAAATTTCTGTTATTTATGAACTACCCAGTCTGTGGTATTCTGTTATAGCAGCTGAAGCAGGCTAAAGCAATAGCATATAGATTTGTGTGTCCCACCAAATAATAAAAGGTGCATTATCTAACTTGCATTTATATGTCAAAAACATGACTGTTGTTTGCATTTTTCTAGAGCTACTAAAAAAACAGAAGAGTAGCAAAATTGACTTGAGAATAGAAAATCTGAAAAAAATGTATAATCAGTATAGAAATCAAATCAGTATTTGAGACTTTCCCACTCCACCCTCTTCGACCCCAGTCCTGTCTTTCCTTCTCTGCTAAAAATATCCCTCCAAGGTATTGCTATTGGTGAGATGCGTACCACTTCAAGGATCAACTGATCTCTACTCTGAAACATCTGCACCAAATAGAGAAAGACAGAAAGCAATCAAACTCACTCTGTGAGAATAGTATAATCCCAAAAATAAAACAGTATAAGGACAGTTTTAAAAGAGGAAATAACAGACCAGTATCACTTATGTAAAATTTTCTAATGTTAGATGTGTGAACTCAGCAGTACCATATACGCATATAAAAAGATCATGACAAAGTAGGGTTTATCATAGGAATACAAAGAGAATTAAACGTGAGAAGGAATCTATTCAAATAACACACTACATTAGGATTTAAAAAGAAAATAAAGTCACTTAAATAAGTTATATAAACTTAATAGATGCAGTTAACAAAAAATTTTAAGACTAGCTGCAATGGCTCATGTCTGTAATTCCAGCACTTTGGGAGGCTGAGGTGGGAGGATAGCTTGAGGCCTCGAGTTCGACACCAGCCTGGGCAACACAGACAAAAAATTAAAAAAAATGTGGCTATAATTGGCTCACACTATATTTCTATTGGATTGTGTTGCCCTACACTAAGTCTAAAGTCCTTAGCATGGCATCTCATCCCAAATATGTCTTATGGATGTCAGAACCTTAAGAAGGCAACTCATTCCAAGTGTGGCTGTGGCAGGAAAGAACTCCACATATTGCAAAACAAAGGACTTTACAGGTATGAGGGGTAATATGGTGCTCTTGCCAAAACACTGTCCTGGACATTACTTCATTCATCCTCTTGTAAACCTGGTGAATTTGGTGTTACAAACCTTCCTGAACTTTAGTTTTCTCTTAATGTTTCCTATAACAGTGTGGATCAATGACTGCGACTTCCTAGCTGTATGCCTTTGAAGTCAATTTCTGCCCATGTTCCCTATTCTATTGGTCACACTATAGCCACCCCTGGTAGTCCATGCGTAATGCAGATCCCGTTCAGGCTCCTACTGTCTTATTTATCTCTGCTTTCCCACAGAAAGAGAGAAAGCCACCCAATTCACTCTATGAGAATAGTGTAATCTTGAAGAGAAATTAGTTTGTCAAAGGTGACAGACTAATCCTACAGGATTCAAGGATAATGACTCACTTCAACTCAGATATAAACTGATCAAACTGCTGAACTTAAGCAACTCACATCTCTTTTCCACAGGATCTGCCTGTATTCATTTCAAGTTCTATTCTCTTCCTTTTCAACCTGTTGGGCCCTGGGAATGAAATGAGGAAATTAAGTGTACTCTTTAAATATCTTCATACACCTTCCTCCCAAATACATGTGAAATCGGGTGCAAAAGATCAACTGTATTTGGAGAGATGACATCAACAACGCAGATTCTCTCACACTTCCACTCAGAGGCTCATCACTGCTTTGGGGACTTTCCACCCAAGCCCTGCTCCTACCTGAGAGGCTAGACATGGAAGTGCCCACATACATTCTCTGCAGAGGCCAATGCTGTCCAAACCAGCAACTTCTGTGAATTTAAGCCAAAGCAAAACAAAAAAGTAACCTGGTCTCTTACCAGGGTCTGCATGATTAACTAGCAGTTCATCTAATTCAGAATACGCCTTGGTAGAATTCAGAACATGTTACATAGAATGATGCCTTTACTTAAGGTGATTCACAAATGTATCATACAAGATAGGCTGTGCAATGAGTAGCCACCTTAACATTTGAAATGAAAGAGCAGAGAAAATTTTACAGTTGCTTTATTTAACAAAATTTACGCCAACTTCTATATTGATATACAAACGTGTTTCAAAATCAGAGCAGCAGACACACAAACTGTTAACACAAGAATTACAATAATGCTTAACACACGGTACACAAAGTTTTGTTTTCTGCTCATATAGACATTTATGGGTTTAAAAATTATTCCAAAGGCCAAGCAGCATTACACGTTCATTTTCTGGGATGGCTTATATATGTCCTAAAGAAAAAGGGATACAGCTTTTGAGACTTAATATATTCAGTTTAGTTCAACAAATAGCACTTGGCCCATTAATAGGGGCTTATAAAATGTTTTGGACTGGGGATAAAAATTTGATTAACATATAATCTATCAGAGTATGCTCTGAGTCAGTGGTTTCTTTTTAAATCTTTTAGTCTATCTGTCCATATCATAAATATAAAAAGCTGATTTCTAATCTCCCCCAAAAAAGTCTACTTTAAAAAAGAGGTTTAAAATAATTTTATTAGTAGTACTAACAAAACATAGTGACCAGAGGTCCTTCAAGATCAAGGTAAATGCACACAAATACTCAACACAGCTCTGCCCCTACCCCCTCCAATTTTGTTAGAAATGTCTTTATTTCACAACATATACCTACATGTTAAGCTATTTTCTAAAGCTCTTTATTCAGGGAAGACAGCTACTTTTTGCTTTTCCATTTTAATGACTTCCAGGGACAATTTTAATTCCTTAAAAGGTATGATAGTTCTGAAAATCCCCAAAAATTCTGCTACATATTCTACTCACAAAATTAACCTCCAAAGTATATAAGTTGTGTTTTAGATAATACATGAAAAATAGCTGATGCGCAAAGTGTAAATATGTTGACACTTAACACTGACCTGATTCCTGGCCAATTCTCAGTCTAGCTTTTCAGGATAAAGCTACTAAGTGGTGAGGTATAGAAGGAGAAAAACGTATTACAAAAATCAAAAAAGATACATCACAGCTTTTTCTTTTTCTCTCCTTTTCTCCATGTCTTGGGAGCCTTCTTTCATGCTGGAAGAGTACAAATCTGTAACATGGGTAAAACTTCAGAATGCTCCTTTATGTAGTGAAATGGCATCCAAGATCCATTTCCCCAAAAGCACCAAATAAAAATGCACGAGGACTAAATGCTGTAATAAAATGATACACAGGGGTTTTTATTCCTGTTTGTTCACATGAAGCAGACCCCATCACTTACTGTGCTTTCATTTTCTAAGAATGAATTCAGACCATTATAAAAATGTGCTTCCAAAATAAATTGTTTCTAGAATATAAAAACGTTTTAAATTTTTCTAGCCCACGTATTGTTATAAAATAGGAAGCCAGAAAATTAGCTACTGCAATTTTCATATGGTAAAAAATATTTATGTGTACACATACATATATACACATATATAAAATGCAAGTTTTAAATTTCAATAAAAATTAACCAACTTAATGATCATGTATTGAATTATACATAAGAAATGTTGATTATCTGTAATGAGAACTACAATGGGGTTACAATTCCATTTATCGGAAGATAATCTAAGACCTTTCTATGTGAAAAAAAATCAGGAAGTTTCCAACTGCCTACCCAATAAGAGAAATCATTATGTCTTTTTATCAGATGTAACAGCCCCCCAGTTTCATTCATTGCACCTCGTAAGTCCCCCAAGGCAGGAACAGTCCCTGAAGGGAGGAAAAGGAGAACTGGGCTGCGCTGTGCTATCTGTGTTCTGCATGAAGGCTCGCGCCAGGATACTTGGGCAAGTAAGGACTAAAATCCAATCTTGAGCTGCGTTTGCCAAGCCATCTATCTGCCCAAAAAGCTGTGACTGTGTGTGTGGGGGCTTTTTTCTAAAGTACACAAAGGTGCTGTGCAGGACAGTCCTGACATCTCTTGGCAGAGAGGGGGACTGGAAAGAGTAGTATTCTCAAGAGCTGCTTCCTAGGAAGGAAGGCTGAGTGGCAGGGAAAGCATGACTATGGTTAAGAGAAATTAGAAGCTGATCCCTACTATCAATGAAAACCAGGGATCCTGTTCCTATAGCTTTAGGAAAGACAGTGGGAGGTTCCCATTTTGTTGATGCTGCCAGTTTCTAGTAGTTTCGGGAGGGAAAACATTAAGGAGCTTCAACGCCACAGAAGGGAAGGGATTGAACTGAGCAAGGAAGCTGTCCTAGTGCACAAGACATCCTGTTGAGAAAAAAGTGGCAAAAGGAGCTAGGACCTGCCCTGAGGAGCAGTATCTGTGACTCACAGTGATCGGAAGAGTAGGCAGCGTCCGTCCAGTCTCTGGATGAGTCTCGAATGAAAACTACAAGTCACATGAAACTCCTTTCACAACTTTCATTACAAGCCCACCTTGATTTGTCTTCCCCAGTTTATGCTGTAAGATGCCTGTTTCCTAACATTTTAATTGGCCACTTGATTTATGTTTGTGGGAGAGCTAAGGACAAAGAATTTTAGATTTTTTTTTTACTATAACCATCTTTTTTCCCCCCAAAAGGCACGTTCTCTACCCAATTGTCATAAATCAAGGTATTTTAAAGCAAAGTAAAAGGTAAATACTTGAAAATACTATCCTCCTTCTCCTAACACCTGTCGTTGAAGAAGTTCAGGCAAGCTCTTGGAAACATTCTTTAAAACGGCCAAGAACAGCAAAACTCTCATGCTATGTGGAACACTTATGAGTATTATAGAGTGGGAGACAGATTAAAAAGAATGGCCATTTTTCTATAACCAAATTTAAGATAGTTAATAAAGTAAAAAATATACTTTCCATTATGTATCAAATATCCAGGAGACAAGTTAAAGCAAGAACAAAGTGGATGTGCACGCCAAAACATAGGTTTAATCCTTCAGTAGCATTTATATAAAGAGTATGTGTGAAACATTCTCAATTTGCCCCTCTGGATGGATGACAAGAGATTTTTATCTACTCAGAGAAAGGGGTGCTAAACAAAGAGAGGTCTCAGATGCCACTGAAAATTTGTTAAAGTTTCACTTTCTCTCTCCAGATAAATGTATGTACATCAATTTGTGTATACAATTTTAGGAACATCAAATACATTCAAGGTCCAGTCACATATCTCAGGTTCAGACCACTGGCTCTCAATATTCTTACAGGGGATTTGAAGAATTAGTGATGCTCTCATTTCTACAGTCTGTATTTCTCCTATTGAATCTGGGGGTGGGGGGAGCACAGGGGGCAGCCCAAACCAGAATAAACTAAAAGAAAAATAACTTGCTTCAAAGAACATTTTTTTACTTATTTGCCCTTGGAAGAAAGCACATCCCAGTCTCTAGTTGCTTCTATTAAATGCCGCTGACCATGACTCATCCATTCTTCCTGGTCTTCATATAGCCTCCCACAAAACCAGCACTTAAATATACACTGTGATGAATCATCAGGCAAAGAATCTACCACTTGGTAGTTGTTTTTATGAACTTTTTTAAGCTTCATTTTCAACATCATTTGCCTTTTAATTTGGTTGGCTTCCTCTAAATTCTGGTACGTGAGCCGGACATGGTGCCGTCTGATGCCAAGCTGACACCTAGTCCTCTCTGATAAAACAACTTTGAGGACATTGCCTTTATATTTATTTATTACCTTCATCACATTGGTCACTTCTGGTGAGTCAACATCAGGATGGTTTAACACAATGACTGGCTGGTTCCGACGGGGGCATTTAATCAATTGATCTGGTTTAGCTGCTATAAGTCGAAGTTGTCTTGCAACCTGAAAAATTGAAGGATCCTTGAGACAGCGGTTCGAGTCGGCCTGAATCTTGTTTTTCTTCTTGGATAAGTTTACTTGCTTGGTTTTATTTCTAGCTATAGAAAGATTTCTGGAAAGTAGCTTCCCTTGCCTACCCAATTCACTGCTTCCTGGCTGTCCATACAGCAGGCCAGTTTTTTTAGGGGTGATGCTATAGATAGCACTGTCTTTTCTTGGTTTAAGCCGAAAAGATGTCTCAAGATTTTGGGACATGTCTATTGGCCCACTTTCACTTGTCAAAGGCTGTATGCCTGAGTTGGTCTGTTTCACAGAGCAGAATGGAAGCGGCTTTATTAACTGTGTTTTATTGCAAGGTATGTTGACAGGCGCTTCACATGTAGCCTCTATGATGTGGGCATCCTCAGAGGAATTGAGAACCCTCAACACAGCTCCTTTGGGGATCAACACTGGAGTGGCAACATGAGGCTTCCTGGTCACTCTGCTTTCAGTTTTTCCATCAATGCCATCTACAAACTGTGGATACATTTGCTGATGAGTAAGGTGTCCATTACTGGTAATACTACCATCATTCTGAGGTTTCTGGAGAATACCCGTGGAATGACCAGGGCCAGTGAATGACACATTAATTTCTTGAATACCTTCAGGAGAAGCTTTTGAAGTTACCTTTGATGCCTGTCCTACAGAACGACGATGTGCACTGTTTGCACCCAAAGATGAAGGCTTGCCACAGGATTCAATTAACTGAGCTATCTTTCTGCGCAAGAGTTCAATTGACTTTATTTTAGATGTTGAACTATTCCATTTAACACCCTCAGGGACATTTTCAGATCCAGAACTTAGAGAAAATACTGAGGAGATGACAGGGCCATCAAAAGCGTCATTAGTCTTTTCGGAATTCTTTAATTCCAAAGGCTTATCCACAGATTGTTGAGATCTAATTCTGTCATCTCCAGTAATATTTAGGTGTAAATACTCACTTTTATGTTGAGAGGACATCTCGCCTATATTTGAAACTGCCTTGTGTTCCTCTGTCTGGTTATTTTCCAGCTTCCCATTAGAGGAAACCATTTTTACAGGAAAACTGATGTTATTTCTAGATTCCAAGTCATTTTCACTTATAGGCAATAAACCCTTTTCTCCAGAGAAGGAAATGGTTGCAGGTGATGCAGCAAGAGGGAGTAACTGCTGTGAGTCACTGGGTAAACTTCTTCCATCCTCAGCAAAAGAAACAGCAGCTTTATATGGAAAAGGGTTTGACGCACCTCCAAGACCACATAAAACACTGTTTTTTAATACAGATGCTGGTGAGCGACCTTTTAAGGCAATGGAAGGAAGAGAAGTTCTATGTGGATATAAATTATTTTTTTTCTGTAAATCCTCAACTCTTTCAGAATTAAGAAAGGATTCTACATGTTTGTGAACATTAGAGTCTGACATGAAAAAATCATAAGACCTTACCCATTTCACATTTTTAAATTGTTTCTGAACTGAAGATTGAAGATTATCAATGCCTACAAGTTTTCCAACATTCCCTTCAATTGTTATTGACTTTGTTTTTTCTCCAGAAACTAATTTTTCTTGTTCAATTGAGCCCTTCTCTTTAGTCATATGCTCAAAATTACCACCATCACCCCTGCTGGGTTCATGGGAATTATTTTCTTCCAGAGGAAACAGTTTCAGAACCACCTGCTGTGTACCATTGACAACCTTCACATCTATCAACTGGGCTAAACAGTTTGCAGGGACAACTAGTTCTGCTGGTGCCACAACTGTTAATGGCATACCAGGCTGAACTGGTTCTTTTGCAGGAGATAACACTTCTACTTCAACATTTTTGTTCTCAAACAGGTTGACTTCATTTTGCTCAGACAGGGCCATTTTATTTGGGATGCACACTACATCTTTTTGGTATTCCTTTGGTTCAGGTAACAACATGATATTGTGCATTTTGTCTTTATTTGCATGGAGAGAGAACCTTGAAAGTTGATCTGATAACTTATTTTGAAATGCAGTCTTTGGATTAGAAACTTTCAAAAGCTCTGTGTTTTGTTTTGAAGTGCTGGCTCTTTTCGGCTCCAGCTTGGCAGTAGTTTTAGGTGGCCGTTTTGCACCAGCCCTCTCATGGACTCTCTTCCTGTGTTTGACAATGTAATCATTTCTAATAGCACCATAGTCACAATACTCACACCGATAAGGGAATATGCCTGTGTGTTTCACCAAATGCCTCTGAAACTCTCCTTTTGTATATGAAATGTAGCTGCAGTGAGAACAAATAAATTTAATCTCTTCATGTTGAAGTGTGTGCTTTTTGTACTGCAGAGGATCCTTTGTGGAAAAGCGACATTTATCACAATAATATTTGCCTGGCTTAAAGTTCCTTACCTTAAATTTATTATTGACAGAACTTGAAACGGTTTCAGTTTTATTTCCAACATGAGTAGCACTGGGATTATTGTTCACAAAATGGAAATTGGGAGGGGCCACACCAAGTTTGCATTTGAAGCAGACATATATGTCTTCCTTCTGGCTTTGCCCCATACCCTTTTTCAAATCTTGAAGAGGGATTTTGTGAACACTTTTGCACTTTACACATGTAGCAATGGTCATCATGGCAGCCTCTGCCTCTGAGCCTTGATACAAAAGAGTTTGCACTTCCTGTCTATCTGGTCGAGGTGCTCCATTAGCATCAGGTTGTTTGGGTGACATGGTCAAGGAATTATGTCCACCATTCACTTGTGTAGTATATAACTGCTGTCCAATATCCTTCATCTTCTTTATCTGCATTTCTAAAAATAGCTGACTGAAATTCAGAAGATTTCACAAGATAAAATCCTTAGGAGGCATCCTTCAATACAGTTTGTGATTGGTAGAAGAGCAGCTACTTCCTGGGTACACACTTATTTTTTTATATATTGCCACAGTAGGTACAGGATCACAAAATATGATTGCTTTCAATTTTCTGATATTTCCGGCAACACTAAAGGAAAACAAAACCATAAAGCATGATTAAAACAAGAATTTAAGGCTTAGTTAAGCTATTACCCTATATTTTAATGGCCTTGAAAATTTTATGAGAACTCTCAACATATGAACTTGGATACCTAAGTTACAGTAACACATAACACAACAGAGTTGGCAAATAAGCCTAAATTAAAAATTTTCACACTCAGCACCCTAAAAATCATCACTTTAGACCAATCATGAACAAACACATACCAGGAACAAGGACATGATAGCAACCATTCAGAATAGCCTTTGATCAGTGAAAGTTAAAATTTAAGTGTCAGTGAGCACATCCTAGCAATTTCAGAGATATAATTTCCTATTAACTTCATAAAAATCCTGTACAGACAACTGTCAGTTCAGTTTTTGAACACCTTAGTTATCAAGTTGTAGAGCTAGGGCTTCAGCCCAGTTGTTCACATTTATTTCTACACTATAGCTTATTATCAGCTTGGATACCAGTTCTTTCACTCACACACTAGACTTGCTCTCACAAGAGCTAAGAAGCCAAAAATACTGACAATATTAGGAAGACAAATAATTATTCCTTTAACATCTTACTGAGCATCTATCACGTTCCAGGCATCATTCTAAGTGCTGTAGGGCAGGGAACAAAAGTACAGATTACATATTTATCAAATGGTGGTAAGATAATTGGAAGAAAATACCATAAAACAAGGCAAGGGGGAGAGGGGATGCCTCTGTGATGAGGCTGGAGGGCTGGGTATGGAGGAGAGGACAGTCACACACACTACCAGGGTGTGTGTGTGTGTATGTATTTGAGAGAGAGAGAGAGAGAGAGTAACTTACTCGCCCGGCACAATTTGCTTCCAGATTGTTTCAACACTTTATATATTAACTATAAGAAATTCTCAAATAAATCACGGGACAAGATTCCTCTATTTGAAGAATCGTCCAAACCAGGACTCTACTGGCACATTTTCATTTTTCAGCCCCTTTCCCAGTCTCTAAGAATTCTTTTAAAAAATCACAGAATGGAGTTTTGCCACTTTCTAAGTCCTTTTAAAAATTAAAGGGTGTCATTCCTTCTAAAACTGAAAACTTGGAAGTCTTAGACTGGACAGTAAGATCATGTGCATCAGCAAGAAGTGGAGAGTATAGTGACAAAGCAAAGTCCCTGGAGAATTAACCAAGCCAGGAAATGCCTCACTTCAAGTTGCCATTTCAGTGGAGACCTGGGAGCAGCCAGAGAGTGAGAGCTGTTGCTGTCTGGGAAAGGTGTGTTTCAAGCAGAGAAAAGGCAAAGGTCTGGGAAGTGGGTGCATATGGGGGATGCAAGAAGGCTCCAAGTCTGGGGGAAACAAGCAAAGGAGTGGGAGGGGGGCAGTGGCAGCAGATACAGTCAAGGGAAGATCTACAACATAATATCCTCAGGACATGGTAGAAGGGGCAGCTGATTTATATCCCAACAACAGCCTCTAGCTGCTGTGAGGACTAGAGTCTGTGAGGGGCAAACGATGGCAGCAGGGAGACCACAAATAGCTTGGACTGGGGCAGAAGAGGTGACAAACATTTTCTAGAGCAAGTGAGTTCTCTAATACGCACACATGCATGTAACACAGTGATTAGTTTTTAAACAATCTTTAAAGATAATTTTTTAAAGAACATAAACAACTAGGAGCCAAACAAAAACAATTCTAGTTTGGGATCTGCTAAAAGCCTTTCTATCATGACCTTTAAAAGGCCACTTAAATCTCCTGAGCCTTCATTTTTTCATCTGGCAATTAGAACTAGGGTCACTTACCCAACCTCTCCCAGAGCTGCCATGATTAGAGTAAGGAGACACTTGTGAGAATCCCAAGTGCTTCTCTGAATGTAGGAAGCACACAAAGGCACTCAGTGTTTGTCAGAAACACGAAAGAGAACTGGCAGCTGCCTTCTGGCACAAGAGCCACATAAAGTAAGTGTGAAAGGCTAACTTGGGGAGCAGAAAGGCTTCTCCATGGTGTCTGGAGAAACAACAGGCACATATTCTGATCTGGCCTAAAACATGCCTTTCAAAAGCAGCTCTGGAAAACACCAAAAGAACACGTCACATCTGATGACAAGCTGCAGTATTGTCTTTTTCTATTTTGCTTTTGGGAAAATAGTTACTTTCTTTCAAAGGCAGGCAACCCAGCCATGCCACATCTAGGGCCACAGTTAGTCTTGCCCTACCATAAGTGTGCATATAATACTTAGACATCAAGCAGATGGAAGCCTGTGGAGTCGCAAGGGGCTGTCTATTCCCTCAATGTTCAAACACATACCCAGGCAAGGGACAGTGATTTTGGATAGGACACGTGAATGCCTTAAACTGGCAAACACATAAACATGGGCAAAGACAAGGGCTTTCACATTCCACTGTACTTCTGCTATAGACAACAGATAGAACTTTCAGAGTAGTCACTTGGAAAAGCTGACACACATTTTACTTTCCCAATTTGTAAACAGATTACTGAAGGGAGATAGAAGTGATACTCAGAACTGCTGCAGCTCATCAAGTGACCCCAAGCAGGGCACCCATCTGCATCTGCTTTTTCTAAGCCCAGCGTGACACTGCTGATCCTTGAAATCACAGACTTTATCATCTAAGAATGCTACTATAATCAACATGGTCATGTAGGCATTTTCATTCAGGTAAAACAAAGGCCATAGTTGCAACCAGAGCCTAAGAAAACGACAGGCTCAAAGAACATAAGGCTTAAGGTAGGTAATAAGGGGGAACTGGTCCAATGGTCCTGAATCTGGAGGAGCCTCAGAATCACAGCTAAAATGGACACTCCTGGGTCTTATCCCAAAGCTAGTCAATCTCAGAAGAGAGGAATGGAGAAGAGACTATTGTGGCTATCCTGATGAAAAGCCAGCATTCAAAATCACTGGCTGAAGCTTCCAGCAACATTTAAATACTTAAAACATCTTTACCAACTGACCATGCTGTTGATGTCTAATGTTGCCATGAGCAGAAAATTCCTTTCCTCTACAGGCAACTAATTCTATTTCCACATAGTTCTCATTATAACCAATCTACCCATAAATGAAAACAAAATCAGCTTCCCTATAACTTACTTTCTTCTATCTTGACTCTGGAGCTACAAAAAACAACTTAATCCCTCTTGATAGATCAATTACTAATCTGTACATCTCTTCTCTCATCCAGTCTTTAGTTTTCAATTCTGTTCAAAAGATTTGCATACCAGTTAATATATATGCCATGCTCTAATCTACCAGCCTCATAATTCTACCTGGGTGTGTATGTGTGTATGTATGTATTTGAGAGAGAGAGAGAAACTAACTTACTTGCCTGGTACAACTTGCTTCCAGATTGTTTCAACACTTTATATATTAACTATAAGAAATTCTCAAATAAGTCACAGGACAAGATTCCTCTATTTGAAGAATCATCCAAACCAGGACTCTATTGGCACATTTTCATTTTTCAGCCCCTCTCCCAGTCTCTACGAATTCTTTTAAAAAAAATCACAGAATGCAGTTTTGCCACTTTCTAAGTCCTTTTAAAAACTGAAGGGTGTCATTCCTTCTAAAACTGAAGAATTGGAAGTCTAAGATAGACTGGACAGTAAGATCATGTCCATCAGCAAGAAGTGGAGAGTGCAGTGACAAAGCAAAGTCCCTGGAGAATTAACCAAGCCAGCCAGAGTGCCTGAGGAAGGCAGAGTCCTCTTGGAAGAGCCTCTGCAAAACTTTCTCAGCAGTTATTTTGAATTAAGAATCCAGGAACAAGTGCCCATATGAAACATAAGGCTGTGATTAGCAAATGCAGTTTATGTGGAAGGCAGGATATCTAGGCCATGATTGAATTATGTCACTTGGGTTAGAAAATATCTTCTTGGCTTCTTAGCTATTCTCAAAATAATGCAATGTGACTACATTGCCACTTCTCTCAGTCCAGGTTAAAAAAAAATGTGAGGTTCCTTCAAAACAAGCAGGTGATGTTCTCTTTTGCCTTTGCAACCTGTGTGGCTACTAACAGGGGGAAGATATCTCAGATGTAATGCTCCCAGACAAAGATAACAGACGCAGCAGCACGGAAGAATGAAGATGATGTTGATGTTGGTATTTACACGTGGACACTCACTCCTGAGGGTGCAGCAGGCACATCTGGGTAATGGGCTCCCAAACCACTGTTCCTTCCACACAACTTCCTCCATATGGTTCACATCCAAGTACAACCACCTACAAAGCCAAGACCTCTTGGCAAGTCACTGCCCAGTGATGACCAAAGATTACAAGACGCTGTAGATAAAGGTCTGTGCACAGGTGCAACTGATGCTGTGAGGGCACTCAATAAATCACTATCAACATCAGGGCCAGTGTTCACCTGCTTTCCAAACTTGCAATGCCAGTATTACAAAAGCTTCTGCATTTGACCTCCTAGGACTAGAAACATACATTCTTTCAGATAATTTAGGAGGGCTCTCAAAACCACAAAATATTATTATTAACTTTATGGCACAATAAATGTCAATTTAATATTAATTTGTCTGTTTTCCAAAAATTATTTAATAGCATAGAGTTTTTTAATGTACAATTATCTACAGCAGGTGTCCTCAAACTATGGCCCGTGGGCCACATGCAGGTGTTTTTGGCCGTTTGTTTTTTTACTTCAAAATAAGATATGTGCAGTGTGCATAGGAATTTGTTCATAGTTTTTTTTAAACTATAGTCTGGCCCTCCAACGGTGAGGGACAGTGTACTGGCCCCCTGTTTAAAAAGTTTGAGGACACTTGATCTACAGCATCAGCCACAGATGACTGCCATGCACCAAAGGGAAGTGGCACACAGTATGCTGCAGATGTGTTCTCTGGACTGAGTCTTGTTGTCTTTTTTCAAAAGAAAGGCCAGGATAAAAGCCTACTACACTCACTGTTGGTGGGTTTTCTTTTTAATTTTGAGCTTACTGCCCGGATTTCTTAAAGACTTATTATGGGGGCATAAGAGAAAAAAAAATATTGAGTTTGGAAAAAACCAGGTCAGTCACATTGAAGGCTATTAAAAACATGAAAGATTGTTTAAGTGCCTATTAAAAAGGAAACATTTGACTTCTAAATACTGGAAATATCCAATGTCAGTAAAATTAGAAGAGAAATAGTGGGAAAACAATGTTTAGAGACTCTGGAATCAGATTATAAGGTTGAAAATCCCAGTGATATCGCTTTCTAGGTATCTGATCTGGGGGCCAAACTGATTCCTCACCTGTAAAATAAGACAGTAACAAGGCCTACCCCAGGTATCATGAGGATTCAATGGCATAATGTAAGAGTGCTTCTAGATAAGTAGCTGACATATCTGTTAAAAATATTATTTTCCATTTGTTAGTGAAGAAATTATACCAATCACATAGTCAGAGGGGCTAAAAGACAGTGTTCACAGCTGCCTGACTCTGGAATCTGCTCTTTCCACAACATACACTACATTTCATTTTATAATTTTAATCACATTTGTTTGGCTGTATAGCTTAAAAGATAATTCACCACTGGGGCAAAATCACCTATTCAGTTTTCATGGCAAAATGGCTAACAGCCACTCATAATCACCACAGGGAAGACACTCCAAATATTAGAGTACTCACAGTGATTTAAGTTTATGTATAAGCTAGTTACTAAACTACCTTTTCCTCACCCACTTCTCTCAAAGCTCAGCCAAATTGTGAAATGAGGTTGTAGCAAATGAATGCATTTCCATGCCAGATGTTAATATGGAAAAAAAAAAAAAAAAGAAAAGTGGCTGGCTAATTATATCACATGCATGCTACATGGATCATCACATACATTTTTCTTTACAAGAGATACCTAGCAAACCCAGTATTAGTTGACTGACTGCATCCTTTTTGGATGGAGAAGCAACTTAAGCAGCTCTTTTCAGGAATTCCAAACTAGAAATCCTCCTTTGAATGTGGCTTCTACCACACCCATTGTTGGGGCAAGGATATAGCTGCTGTACTCATGAAGAGCAAAGGGAATGGTGCTGGAAGGTTTGCAGTTCAAACTCTGATCTTGTTCCTTATCTGTAGGGTCCTTAGACAAGTGATTTCTCTTTGTGCATTGAGAGGCAAGGAAACAGGCTTTGCTATCATGAAACTTAAAGGGTGATGAGGTGAAGCAACCTAAATGTATGCAAAGCACTCAGCCTACTAGCAAGGCTGATGACAAATTATACCTTCCTTCCTTCTGTCTCTTTAGCCATAGCAAAGGCTTGTCTGACTAACTTTGCCAAGTAACCAAAAATTTAAAACAATTCTACCTTGAAATGCCCAGTGGCACATAGACAAGTAATACTTTAGCAGGGAAAAATTTTAACATTATACATGTAAACTGCCAATATTTCCCCAAAAGGGTGATATTAAGGAAAAAACTGTTGCCTCAGCAAGAGCTTTTTCAGACCATTACAATGACTCAGAATTTGAACTGAAAGGGTAAATAGATCTAAACAGAGAAAAACTTCAATTAAGCATTACCATCTTTATGGCAAACTACCTTGCACTTAGAAATGAATACAATGCAAACTGATTGATTGCTTTTGAGGACAAAAAGTACTTCTGAATGTTGCTGACAAACACACCACCCTTGGGATCCTAGATTTCCTTCTGAAAACAAGTGTACTGCATGGGCAACAAAATGGGGCAAGAAACCTTCAGGGGACAGCCCTTGCCTGATTATTTTGCTTTATGGGTGAAAGCAGCTCAGTGTAACAGAGCGGAAAAAGTAATGATTTTGGGATATCAAAAACAACGTTCAAAATCTAGGTCTATGGCTTACTAGTCTTGTAATTTTGGACTTGTTAACCTATCTGAGTCTGCATTTCCTCACTTGTAAAATGAGAACAATATTGCCTAATTTACAAAGCTGATGTGATGATAAATAAGCAAAAGGTATATGCAGATGGAAGGTAACTTTACATTTGGCAAAGAGTAGATGTTCTGTCAAGAATTTCAACATATTTTTCTGAGATTTCTTCACATGTAGGGTGTTCAGTAATGTCCAGAGAAACAAAACTGGTACGCTTTCCAACAAACACGATGAGATAAAGGCCTATAGCAACAGGAGTTCATTAGTGGGGAGGAGGGGAGGGAGTTCTCCCGTACACCCTGTCTATAGATAATTCTTTGGGGATTGACTTGATAACATTGAATACATCAATTGAGTCCACATCAAAAAACAAGGGAAGTTATTTCATAGGCTTTTTAACAGTTTAAGAGAAAACTTTTCAAAAGAAAGACTATAAGCTGTGTTAGAGTTGTTAAAGTCTAAAACTTACAGTTTTATATGTGAAAAAATGTGAAAGAGTAAATATGCTTGTTAGTATTAAAATACATATACACACATATATGTAAAATATGGTAGTATTACAAATAGTATTATAAAATTCTATGTCATCAAACACAGGCTTCAGGTCTGTGCTAAAAATGAGGGACACATACTTTTTCCGTTTTACTCCTTTTTTTTTTTTTGCCTTAATGAAAACCCAAAATATTGTAAAAGAAATCGATTAAGAATTTAACAAAAGTGTAATAAAAAACAGAAGAAATATTCCTTACTAAACCAGTGGTTCTTAACTTGGGCTGCTTTAGGGCAACTCATTTGTCATCTGCCCAGGATATTAAACTTAGTTTTTAAAGGAAGTGCCTGGGACAGTTGGTTACCCCACTGCACATTGGAATTTCTAGGATCTTTAAAAATGATGCCTGGCTTCCATTTCCCAAAGACTCTAATTAAATTGGGGAGGTGGTGGTGGTGGTGGTGGGGGTTAAAAGCTTCTCACGTAATTCTAATAGGCAGCCAAGCTGAGAATCACCTGATATTACAGGTGCATGTGGGAACAGCAGCAAGCATAGTATCAACATTCTTGTACAATACTTTATCTACCTAACCTACCTGTGGGTGCTTGGAGGCAGGACAAGGGCACCCTCTCTGTAATGTGCATAATGACAGTTATCTATTCTATAGATTCTCAGAAACTTGAATGTTCCTGGCACAGTGCCTGGCAGTGAGTGAGTGCAATGAGGACCAACCACGACTGTTTTACCCCACACTTGCTATGGGTGGCCATCTTTAAGGCATGTAATAGGAGATGGAGAGAGGTGAGTGGGTAGTTTCAGTGAAGGGGTAAATGCTCTATCAAGGATATGATCAGAATGCTCTCTCAGTGCTGGCTGCTTGTCAATCCTGGAATATTTTGGCCCAGGTTAGGTGGAAGGGGTGCCTGCACAAGCAGGTTCATATGTTACCTTGATACTTCTCAAAGCCAGCCTTCAATTATCTGCTTCTTCCAAGATAGTAGGTCTGGAGAGGTTATATGGCTTTTCTGAGGTCACACAGATGGTGAACAGCAGTAGCCAGTGTCCAGTCTAAATTCTCTGTTTTCTGCTACCCTGCTGTGTGAGGCTGTGAACTGACATGGCAGTCAGGATCTGTTGCCACTTGATCACTGTTCTTATTTCCTGCCTGGAGCCTTGGAGCTGCAGATCTATAACAAAAACATGGCAAGTCCATGGGCTCTTCCTTCCTCTTTAGTCCTCTTCTCTGGTGCCAAGTGCTATTGGTTTCACAACTTCAGGCCGTAGTAGGCTTCTCCACTCAGAACTCTGGGTGGCAGCAAGGTGCTGCAGAGAGGCCTGCAACAGAAGCCACACACTTGGTTTTAAGTCCTGGACTGGCACAGCCTTGGTTTCTCAGGATGTGTTGAAAATTAAGGGGAATGAGCCCCAGAAATGCTTCTCAAGCAGGGTATATGGTAAAGTCACCCAGGAAGTTTTTATTTAAAAAAAAAAAAAAAAAAAAGGGATTCCTAATCAGATCACTCTTTTCCTGGGATGTGGTTTAAAATTCTTCCCAGGTGATTCTAATGCCTCCCCACCCCCACTCCATGATGAAAATGTCTAGACTGGATGAAATGTAGTTGCTTTCACTCCAAGGATGAATCCTGGAAATTGCAGTTGGCTGGGTTCACATAACAAAGAAATTGTAGTAGACAACAGGCAGTTTGAGAAAAATCAAGACTGAGAAAACCCTCTCTCTCTGGAGGACCTTGTTTAACATAATCATTAGCAACGGGCGTGGCCAAGGAAGACACATAACATGTTTACTGATTAATGAAAGAAATGGAAGCCTTCATAGTGATAATAAGAAAAATATTCTTTGTTCTTCCTGTTGCACAAAAACTGGCCTAGACCCCTTTACTTAAAGGCCTGGAGAGATTGAAGTGTGTTCTTTTTTTAAATTACCATTTTGCCTTTTTAAAATCTTAAGTTTGGCAAAACACATAAAGGGAGGAATCCCAATAAAGTAATGCTCTCCTTTGTCTTTTTCTGAGTTGCACTTGCAATGGATGTTATCCGCATAACAAAACTGGATACATACAAATGTATTATTTTCCAAGGCTATATTTGATCTAAGATACTGTTTTTGAAAAAAGTGCATCCTAGGTTAAAGATATCAATATCATACAATTTAAAAAAACAAACATTTTATTTGTATTCTACTTAGAGAGTCTACGGTATACAACATTGGTTCCTAAATAGTATTTTCTGAATGCTTGGTTGATATTTCCTATTGTGAACACACATTACAGGCTGGGTTGAACTCTGCATATGTGACTCAGAAAAATAAAGAGATACATTCCCATTCTCTCTCTCTCTGCTCTTCTACAGGAAAAATAATCAATATTCTAGAGACTAAAGTATGTCTTAATTCTTGGTGATTTCAATTCTAAATTTAGGGACAACGTTTTAAGGATTCTAACACAACACTACAATTTAGCTGAGTAGATTTCTATTTTTAAACAAGATATAGTGCTCAGCAGTCCACTTTACTATTTTTTAAAGGTTACGTTGACAAATCGTTCATTATCCCAGTTTTTAAAGTCAGGGTTATTTGAATGGGATACACTAAAAATCCAACTTATATATAAGGACTTAAGTGTTTTTTTCCCTCATTCTCTCCTTGGCTTTTCCTTTCCAGTTAAGAAACTTGCATTCTTTTGAACCCCACATAGTTTATATGACCTTCAACATCCCTAAACCCCAAAGGCAACAAGATAAAAAGGGCAGGTTGGCATGGGGAGGGCCCACAAAGAACGACATCAGCATCTGCAACAATTCAGACCGTCACCATTTATCCACCTGTCCCTCCTTAAAAAAAGACCCCCAAGGTCCTCAATGCATAAGCCCATCCCTTGGACACACTCGCACGCTCCCAAGGAAAGACAATGCCAGTCTGGTTTTCAAGTTTATTGTTGGCACGCTCCCACCGATGGCACCCATTATCCAGGGCGAGTCCACACCTAACCTCGCGGGCGCGAGGACCGGAAGGCGCGGGTACACCGAGATTACATCGCTGTCGCCCGGGGACGTCCGGGGGCTTCTTCTAACTGAAGAAAACCAAAGATCGTCAACGCTCAGCTCCGAGGCCCGCAGGAGGCTTTAAAAATGGCCTCCTTACGACACTTCCTGCTCGGCCGACCGGGAGGAACTCTCAGAGCCCAGCATCTTTTAAAACGCGGGGGGCGGGGAGGAGGCCGGGCTCCGCGGGCAGCGCTCGGAGCCCCTCGCGCGTCCGGCGAGGCCGCGGGGTCGCGGCGGCACAAAGGCGGGCGGGGGGACGCCGGCCGACCCAGGCCGGGCCCGTGGCCTTGCTCACCCCGCGGCCTGTCGCCCCCCACCCCGGCCAGCAGGCGCCCACCGCCTGTCGCGCCCCAGCCCCGGACAGAGCCCGCGAGCGGCTCCCCCGGGTGCTGCTCGCCACGACGCCGGCCAGCAGCCGGGGCACGCGGGGCCGCGGGCTCACACCCGGCCCGGCCCCGTCAGGCCCCGCCGCCGCCGCCGCCGCGGCTGCGCGCCTCCCGGCTCCACCCCGCGCTCCGTCCCGGCACGCGGGTCCGGCGCCTTCGCCTTCCCGCTCCGCCACTCACCGGCCGGCCTGTCCCCGGTGCAAGGTCCCAGCGAAGGGGCGTCTACACCGCCGGCCGCAGCCCGCCGCCGCCGCGCCCGCTGTAGGTCCCTACCCGGGGGCGGAGCCGGGCGGGCGTCGCGCGTGCGCTCTGCGGCGCGGCGGGGCGGCTACAGCAAGGCCGGCGCCTGAGGTCTCTAAGGCTGCGTCAGCCCCCGCCGGGCTTCGGCGCCACCTAGAGCGAGGAGGAGCTGAGAACCGGCCGAGACCGGCTTCTGGGCGTAGAGCTCTACCCAAGGCATGCGCGTCGCAGCGGGCGACTTAGACATGCCCGCACGCTCAGGCGCCTCCCGAGCAAAAGCGGCGCGGCGTCTGGCTCCGCGCTCGGCTCGGCTCGGCTGACCTCCGTGAGCGCCAGCGGGTAGCGGAGGGCGGGCCTGGTGCCTGCCCTCAGGGAGCTTTCAGGGAGGCAGCGCCTGAGTGAAAGCGAGAGAAAAGGAGCTGTGCCTCCAAATGTATACTCCCTAAAGCTCTCTTCAGTGAAGGAGACGGCCTCGGAGTCCTGAGTTCGAATCCCTACTCTCCCAAGTCCTTTACAGTTTAGCCGCCGGACCTAAGGCGAAGAAATCCCTTGACTTCTCTGTCTCAGTCTTTTCGTTTCTAAAGGTGGGGAAGACCATACCTGAGGCCTACAGCCTCATCTAGCACATAGGTTATTGTGAGGGTCAGGCGAGACAACAATTGTAGAGCCTGGAGATGGTGTGAGCTTATTTAATGCCGCTTTTTTTTTTCTGGCTTTTTGAACTCTAGTACTGTTTTCAGGGAACCAGCACCCCTCCACGTACACCGGCGCCTACGATCTTCTGGAAGACGTATTTATAATAGAACAGGCCCTCCCTAAGGAAAGAAGGGGGCCATAGTGCCAGGGTCCCCATAATCAGTGACCTGTTTGCCCCCCACAAAGTAAATCTGCTCCTCAGCAAGGGCAGATTGTGGCACGGCAGCACCGTCACCAGAAAATGCAGTTTCTTCAGGATTAATAGCCAGAAGTTTATTTCAAAGCTCTGGAAGAGGGAGGGGCGAGGCTGGTTTCTAACAACTTCCTGTTGACTGCCGGAGGTCAGCAGTGACCAGTGAGCTGCACGGAGGAGGATATGCAGGCCTGGGGCAACGCTGCAAGGCGGACAAGTGGAGTTCAGGAAGAGGGCGTTGACCACAAAACCGGCAGCCGCAGCCACTAAAATATCGGAAGATGGGCAGAGGGGACATCAGCCCAGAGAGCAAGCCCTTCCCCTTGCCCTGTGCTGTGGTGCATCTCCATCCTGATTAGGAAACTATTAGGCTCCTGGTCTTCTAACTCCTGGGGCTCAGAGAAACTAAGGGACCTTTCCTCAGAAAAATACATTTATGTGCAGGGTTCATATCAGAAAGAATATGACAAGAGTTCAAGATCTCCCACAAGAGTGGGGCAAAATTGGGATGGGCATTGAGAATCTAAACTGGCCATTGCCTGAAAATCTCTAGTGGCAAAAAGGAGCCAAATCAGGAAAAACTGTTAATTCTAAATATTGGAAAATCCAAAGTCTAATTAGTAGAGAATTTTTTTCCTAAATTTTAATCCAAATTGTTGCCTCTTCTTGTAATTTCCACACATGCATCACACACAATTCTGCCCACTTAAGTCATATAGAATTGAGGAAAGCGTGCGTACCTTTGGGTTTTTTGGAAGTTTCTCTGAAGTTAGAGCAGGTTATAAATCCCAGTTCAGGCACACAGAAGCTGTAGAAGCTGTGAGCCTACTCCCTAACCTGTCTGAATCTCAGTTTCTTATGAAAAATTCACTGAACAATAGGATCTTGCACAGGCAAGTGGTCAACATTTAACGAGAGAAATCACGTCAAGACTATCACAGTGCCTAGCAGATAGGAAGTGACCAGTACCTTACTCTTATATTTTTTAGGAGCCCAAATTCAGTGAGAGAAAATACTTTGTGGAGAGTCTGGAAATGGGATAGGTACAACCTGGAAAAGGGCTGAGAAGGGATAGAAACCACTTTTGCAGAAACTTTAAAGTTGAGTATTGTCCCTCAAAAGTCTTCTGACACAGGGAGCGTTCACCCAGAAATGTGAGCCACTGCACACATCCTGCACTTAACACGACTCTTCATGTCTTTTTCCTAGCCTCCAGCTTAGTTTGCCTAACTTCTCTTTTCAGTGTTCCATGGATCACTTCTGTTAAGAGTTGATTTATGTTTCCTAGAAAGACATGTTGCAGTCCTACCCCCTCATCCCACTTCTTGCACCTGTGAATGTGACCTTACTTGGAAACAGGGTATTTATAGATGTAATCAATTAAGATGAAGTCATTAGGGTAGGTCCTTATCCAGTGTGACTGGTGTCCTTGTAAGAAGCGAAGAGGCAACTGAGAGGAGAATGCCATGTGAAGACACAGAGACACACAGGGAGAAGACTGCATTGAAGACAGGCAGAGATGGGAATTATGCAGCCACAAGCCAAGCCCTATAAGAAGCCAGAAAGAATCCTCCCCTAGAGGTTTCAGAGGGAGCATGGTCCTGTTGACATCTTGATTTTAGAATTCTAGCCTGCAGATTTGTGAGACAGTGAGTTTTTGTTACAGCAGCCCTAAGAACCTAAAATAACCTCCTAGTTGTGACTGCCTAAGATGTAGGTGAGAAGAGGATGATGTGAATCAGTCATTGAGTATAGGAACTGGGAGCCAACATTCATTTTTTTGCTTGTTCATTCAACAAAACACTGAGCGCCTATTCAGTGCTGAGGATGGAGTGAGGAACAAGAAAAAGCTCAGCCCTCAGGGATCATTTATTTCGTTGGGGGTTCTAGACCACAAATCTGTAAAGCTCATTAAAGAGGACTTTGAAGATGAGCCCTAAGCTGAGTAGGAACCTGCCATAGAAAGATGGAGAAGAGCTCGCAACAGAGGGGAGGGCATGCACAAAGGTCCTGAGGTGGGCACGAGTTGGGAATGTTTGAGGAAGAAAAGGAAGGGCAGTGTGGATTTTCATCATCCTAGGCACTTACAAACTGTGTGATTGTAGGGAGTCCTTTACCGAATTCTGGCAGTAAGGAATGTGTGGCACAGAGGAAGGCCTCTGGGAGCCTTGCAAATCGATCGATCATCCTTTCTCTTGCCTTGCACTCCCTTCCATACTGCATTATCCAGCTTTATTTTCTCCCTGGCCTCTAGCACTCCCAAATATTAATTATATTACTTGATTAAAATCCCATCGTTCCTTGGAAAAGGGCCGGTCTTCTAACATCCAGTTCAGGAACTTTGTGCTAGTTTTGGGAGCCACCGATGTACAAATCTCAGGCCCTTCAAGACTTTATGCGTACATAAAGACTTTATGTACATCCAAGAAAGTGCCTTCCCCCCCCCCTTTTAAAACATTTCAGAAATCTCTAGTAACTTCTTTGAGCCTTAGTTTGCGCATCTGTTAAAGAATAAAGCCCTCTTTAGGCCCTGGTACTCAAGCTGAGCTCTCCTCGCAGTCCTGGGGCGCAGGGAGCGGAGACTGTGGAGCCTGAATCCCGATCTCGTAACCCATGTCTCCCAGCTGTGTGATCACCGGCAAGTTACCGCCGGTCTCTGAGACGTTTTTTCTCAACTGCAAAACGGGAGTAACTGGACCTACCTTTTGTGGAGTTTGTCATGCGCTGGAGAGTGGCTGAAGCTAGGCCCACGTCCCAGCCGTCCTTTCCCGCCCAGCTGCGCGGCGGGGTTCTCTCGGCCCCTGGGCAAATCACACCCAGCTCGGCAGCCCGTGGAGCGGCCGAGCGCGTGGAGGGGCTGGAGGGAGCCAGGAACCGCGCACTGGGCATGCGCGGCCGCTGGAGTCCGGGCGGCGGCCGGGACGCGCCACGCGCTGCGCGCTGCAGTTCCACCCGCGGCCTCTGGCGTCGCTGCGCGAACGGCCCGCCCAGCTCGGCGCGAGTAGATCTCTACCCAGCGCAGGCGGGCGGTGCAGACCTGCGCTCACCTGGCGGCCGCTGCTGCCACCTGGGGCGCCCCTAGTTCGCCTCCCTCGCTCCTACTCACCCCAGGGCTTCGCCTTCGAGAATTGGGGATGTGCGGCTTCGCTTTCGTTTCGCTTATGCCTTGGGAGCAGGAGTGTCGGGGGCAGGACTCGCCGGCGCAGCCTTAGTGAGGCCTCCTGGCGGGGGCTCCCCTGACCCAGGCTGGCGCCGGATCCGAGCGTTCCCGACGAGTTCACAGCGCTCCGCCCCACCCATTTTATTAGCCATACAGGTAAATGTGCGCCACCGCCTCTGGGCTGTAGGTTCCACCAGGACACGTGCCACGTCGGTTTTGTTCATCGCTGAAGCACCGGCACCTAGCATGGTGCCTGGCACAGAACAGGCCCGGGTTCCAGGCCCAATCTGGTCCAAGTCTCCTGCGTCCCTTACCTGGACCAGGGCTGTGCAAAATGTAGAGGGGGGTCTCCCCGAATCGGTTTCAGATGGGGAGCGTTTAGAAACTTTCATTGTAATCTGACAAGGCTGCGGAGTCAGAATGTGGGACCAGCGAAACAGGGTAGAGGAACACTCTGGTGGGGTGTAGTCGAACTCGGAGTGGATGCTTGTGACTCAGACTGCGTGGACGCGTGTAGGTTCAAAAAGGAGAGGAGTGGAGGAAGACCTGGTCCTTCACCACAGGTAGATCTAGGCAGCTGCAGGAGTCTCCTGGCTCATGTGTCTGAATCCACTCGCCTGTCATCCATACCGTAACATTTAGAGTGGTCCCTCCAGAAAGCAAACTTAATACTTTCATTGCCCTGCTCAAGAGTCCTTGCAGGAGCCTTTGGTCCTGCAAGATGGCCTGCCTGCCTGGTTATCTCTTACCCTCTCTTCCTACACTCTTGCAACACTGACTGCCCTCTGCACCACTGATGCACCTGGCTTATCCTGTAGAAAGACCCTTGCACGTGGTCCCTCTGCCTGTCATCTCTTGGTGACAGGTCACTTGGGGTTCACTTGTTCCCTACCTGCAAAATCTGAATGTACTAGATAGTACGTGGTCCCTTTGCTTGGGACATCTCTTAATCTTTCTCCTCTCAACTCAAAAATCACCACCTCAGAGGCCTTTCTAACCACTTCATCACTTCTCCTCATTTTCACATTTCTGTGTTTTAGGTTCTTCAAAAGAAACTGAAATTGTTTGTTACTTGTTTACTTGGGTCTTTTCATTCTCTTCCACTATGAACTAAGCTATTTTCTGTCTTGTTTACCCTTATATTCCCAGTACCTAAGGCAGAGAGCCTGGCAGTTAATAGACAATCATGACAGTTGAGTTACTATTTATTAATTTAAGAAAAATCTGTAGTTTGGGTGACCAGAGCATGAAAGCAGACATGGAATCCCAGGGTTTGGATATTAACACTTAACTATTCATCCTTTCTTTCATCTCTAAATTTTCTCATTTGAGAAAATTATGGGGATAATGATTATGTCTGACTAAAGGTGGCTATGAGGATGAGAAGACTTAAAATGATGCTCATATTGATAGCCATGTATGATTTAGCTATTTCTTCAGTTAGGATCGGCTGGGGTTCACTGCAGGATTAAACAACCCCCAAATCTAAGTGGCTTAAAAAGACAAAGGTTTATTTTCACTCACACTATATCTCCATCATAGATTGGTTGAGGACTCAGCTGGGTGCTATCTTCAGTCTAGAAACCAGGCTGACACGATGTGTTGCCATTTCCCAAGGCAGAAGGGAGAAGAGTTTGGCTTAATTGAGCAGTAGCTTAAAATTTCCAACCAGAAGTAGCAAATAACTTTTATTCACATTTAATTGGCCAAAGCAAGTCACATGACCACACCCAACTACAAGGGATAGAGGATTGTCATTCCTCCATGTGCCTTCGCAAATTTTCTAGACAATAACAGCTATTATTATTATTGTTATTCATTCTTGAAGTCTCTCTTCTAGTATACTCTGAGCTTCATGAATAACAAAACTCTGGGGAGCGGGGAGCTGAGCTTACAAAGATATTCAGCATGGACACCCGCCCCCCATTCTTGGATATAGCCCCATACCCTTACTTCATGTCTAAGGAATGCATTGGTGACAGGTCACTTGTTCACTATCTGCAAAATCTGAATGTACTAGATAGTACTAGATTGTAAGATCAATGAGAACAAATATGTTTATTTTGCTCACATTTTGTATGTACTGAGCTCCTAGTACAAAGTCTGGCACAATATTTATTGGATCGATGACTTTTTGGCAAGTATATCTTATATTACCAGTATGGGGACTATAGCTTCCATAATTTATCTTTCCAGTTTATCCAGGAATGCTGTAAAGAAAAATTTGGACCATTCATAAATTATTTGGCAAAAAAGTTAAGAAGGATGGGAACGTTGTTACTTCAACAATGCTATTCTTGGTTGAAAATAATATTTCTCCAAACCTTTGGATGCAGAACTGTGTTGTCTTCTTGGCTCAGTATGAATGAAAATTCTGGTGTCAGTTTCCCTTGCTTTTATAAGTAAACTATTATCCCTCCTTCTCTCTTGAACCTTTAGATTTTTCTCTTTATCATTTGTGATGCTGTATCTAGATGTGGAGATATATATATATATACACACTTATATATATAAATATATATTTAAGTTTAAATATATATTTATTGCAATGAATGTAACCTTTCAATCTAGAGACTTTGAATTCTGGAATTTGTTTTTGGTAATTTTTTTGATTCTTGTTTTTCTTACACTATCTGTTCCTATCATCATCGTCCTCATCTTTACAACTACATTATTATTCAGACATTGGAACTTCTGGATTGATATTCTATTTCACTTAATCTCTTTGCTCATATTTTTTAACTTTTTTCCCCCTATTTACTTTCTGGAAGAGTTCCTTGACTTTATCTTCCAAGATTTATATAATTTCCAAGACTCTGTATTTCATCGTCTTCTGGTTATCCCTGTTCTATAGAATCGTATACATTATGGATGCAATGTATCTTCTCATTTCTCTGAGGATTCTAATTAGAATTTTTCCTAAGAGTTTATTTCTTTTGTCTGAGACTACCTGTTCTCTTGCTTTTAAAGGGGAGGTTTTCCTCAAATGTCTAGTGATTCTTGCTTGTCTTCTGTGGATGATAGTGAGGTCATCAAAAGCTGATAGGAAGAGTGGGATACATAGCAGGACCTGATGACTGGCAAGCTTTGCTCTTGGTTTATTGGGTCAGAGCCTTTATTTACACTAGGAGATCTCCAAAATCAGCATGTGAATTTCTTTCTTCTTGGGGCATTCCATTTCCTTTCATATCATGAGGTACTTTAAAATATTGTCAGAATATTTAACAAACATCCACATATGCTTTGCTCAGCTATAGGGGATTCTAATGTCTTAACATATTAGCTTCATTATCTCCTCCTTCTTTTCGAAAATAAAACATAAACATTAATGATCCTTCTCAAGTCACCTGTTCGTCTCTTATACTACATTTTCCTCCTTCTCTCTTTAGAGAAAAAACATTATACTGAATTTTTTGATGGTCATTTTGATGAGTATTTGTGTATTTTTACTACATATGTATTACTCTTAAATAATAGAGTTCTGTTTTATGTGTTTAACTTTATACTCATATGTATATATGTATATTATCATTGATAACATGTAATATAATGTAATGTATAATATATGATTCTATCTATCAATATAATTATAATGCATGCATATTCTGCAACCTGTTTTTGACTCAACATCATATTTTTAACATCTCTCTATTTTGAGGCTTATAATTTTAGTTCATTCATTTCAATGCTGCATATGATTCCATTTTATGACTATACCACATGTATGGCTGTCTATTCCCAGATGTTTAAGGTATTTCCAGTTACCTTGTGTTTGAACTCTGCTGTGAGGAATATTCCTTTACAGATCTTTAGAAGATGTATTGGAATGGAGAGATAATAGAGGCAAGGCTACCATTAGAAGAGATGAGGATGTAAACTTGATGATGGCAAGGAGGAAACAGATTCTAGAAATTTTTAGAGCAGCACTTGATGATGAGTCTGAAATGGGGGTGGGAGTGGGGCATGAGGCAGAGGAAAGAGTTTAGGATGACTCTTATGTTTCTGCTGTGCTTCAGTGGATAGATCTTTGAACCATTTCCTGAGATGGGGCTTGCAGAAGTGATGACAGAACTAGTCTGATGGACACAAAAAATGGTCAGTTCTGATTTGTAGACATATTTATAGGCCCACAAGATGTTCAGCTAGAAATTTCCTGCAGCTAGAGAAGTTAAAATGCTTTCCAGTTGGGTGATTCCATGGTGCTCTCTATCTTGGCTGCTTTAGAAAGCAAGCACACTGGACGTTTAAAAAGATTATATTGCTGTAGTAGGCTGAATAATGGCCTTCCAAAGAGGTTCACCTCCTTCCTAATTGCTGGGTTTACTGGTCGTTATTCTCCACTTGCTCTGTCTAATCCAATCTCCATCCTAATGTGTCTGTTCTGTCTTGGGGTGCCGATCCCCGTGGACTGCACCACCTGCTGCCTTCTGGTTGAGTTTAACTGGGGGAAGACTCTGGCATATTAGGGGGCAGAAAGGAGAGGTATGAGCTTCCTTCTCAATTTCTCTTTCATCTTTTTGCCTCAGTGCCCTGTGTCGGGCAGTAGCTCTGTCCCTCTGTGACTGCAGCTCCATCGCTCAGCTCCCATCCCTTGTCCCAGCTCTGATTGGGCTCTGGCACCTCTGTCTCTACTTCCTCTCCTTGTCCAATCATCTCTAACTATGGCAACAGCTTTCCACTATTCCTGGTTTCTGGGCACCTCACCATCCATTGTTTGGTTCCTTCATCCTGGCCAAAGTTCACTAAGTAGTGTCTTCATAAGGGACTTGTCTCTCAAACATTTGGGGTAAATTCTATTTCCTACAAGAGACAGGTAAATATATTGGCTTCCTAGGGCACACTCACTTTTAAAATGTAACTTTTGCTTTAAAAAGATATACACACCCCACCTATCTGTAGCTTATAGCGAACCTCTTTTCACTGAACATCTAATAAAGGTAGCTGTTAAATAAGAATGAATGTTATATATAAAAAATAAAATAAAAAATAAAAAGATACACACATGTACACACACACATACACACACCTAGTTTTGGAAAGGCATATAGTACCCCAAAGTATTATTGTGGTATGGACAATGACAGTCACTTTTCTTCCTTTCTTTTTCCTCGTCTCTTTTCTCTGTTTTGGCTCTCCAGAGGCAACATATTCAGCTGTTTCTATTTCCCTGATGACTAATGATATGTAGCATCTTTTTATATACTTCTTGGCCATTTACATAGCTTATGAAGTGTTTATTTTTTTTATAATGGATTTGTAGAAGTTCTTTAAATTTTGTAGGTATGAAATACACATCAAATATGTGTAGAATGAATATTTTCTCCCATTTTGGGGCTTGCCACTTATTTTCTTAATAGGCTCTTTTGAAGAGCAGAAGGTTTACATTTTGATTAAATCCAATTTATTAGATTTTTAAATGAAATCCATATTCCATAAAGATTCTCCTCCTAGCAAATACCACTGGCTTCTTTGCCAGGAGGTTTGTCTTTGCATGTTTACAAGCGGTCAGATCAGGTCACCTGTCTTCTGTCTTTTCCAGGAGCTTCTCCCAGGTAACAGGGAAAAATGGATTGTAGACTCCAATCTGTTCCATTTTAGTGTTCAATATTTCACCAGTAAATATCATAATAGTTGAAGGGTTTTTGTAGATCCCCTTAATCAGACTGAGTAAATTTCCTTCCGTCCCTAGTTTACTAGTAGTATTACTATAAATTGGTGATAAATTGTTTTCATACAATTTTTCTGCATTTGTTGTGATGATCAAATAATTTTCCTCATTCAATTTGATGGGTGAAATACATTGATTTTCAAATGTTAAAGCAACATAGCATTCCTAGGATAAATCCTACTTGGTCATGAGATACCATTTTTTGTATATTGCTTATTTTATATATAAAATATATATTTTGGTAATTGCTTTTTTATTTTTATTTTTGTAAAAAGCACATAACATAAAATTTACCATCTCAACAATAGTGTTAACTATATGTAAATCATTGCACAACAAATCTCTAGAATTGTTTCACCTTGTAAATCAGAAACTCTATACACATGAAACTACAACTTTCCATTTTGTCCTCCCCTCAAGCCCCTGGTAAAAACATTTTACTTTCTGTTTTTATGAGTTTGACTACTTTAGATGCCTCATATAAGTGAAACCATACAGTGTTTGTCTTTTTGTGACTGACTTATATCCCTAGCGTAATGTCCTCACGGTTCATCCATGTTGTAGAGCTTCGGCCCCCAAACCCCAGACCACAAAGCAGTACTGGTCAGTGGCCTGTTAGGAACCAGGCCACATAGCAGGAGGTGAATGTCGGGGAAGCTAGCCTACAAAGCTTCACCTGTATTTACAGCCACACCCCATCGCTCACATCACTACTTGAGCTCCTCCTCCTGTTAGGTCAGATCAGCAACGACTTTAGATTCTCTTAGGAGTGTGAACCCTACTGTAAACTGTGCATGTGAGGAAGGATCTAGGTTGTGCCGTCCTTATGAGAATATAATGCCTGATGATTGGAGGTAGAGCTGAGGTGGTGATGCTCACACTGGGGAGTGGCTATAAATACAGATTATCATTAGCAGACAGGTTTGACTGCACAGACATAATAATAAATCAATTGCTTGCAGACTCATATCAAAACTCTGTCAGTGAGTGGCAAGTGACAATTAAGCTGCATCTGGTAGCAGGTTTTATAGTGGCAAGTAAGTTGATGTACTTCAATTGTGCAGCTGCATCTGGTGGCAGGTTTTAAGTCAGATTCTGATACTTATTTTAGTCTGCACGAGGCCTACTGATTATTTTATTTACCACTTCCATCTGTGCCTCTTTCCTGCACTGGGCACTTGTCTCAGTCACAGTTTTGGTAAGCCCACAAGCTAACCTGAGCAAAAATGAGAGAAAAAAAATCGCTGGAGAACTTCTTTAAAAAGAGGTAAAGACCCAATGATGAGACAGCAGAAGACTCTAAGACAACAAAATGAAAGCTGCATTTGAAAGAAAATACCAAGAGACCTACTTAAATCACGGGTTTATTGCAACAGGTTATTCACATTCTCCAAGCCTGCTTTGTATAATATGTAGCGACTGGTTATCCGATGAAGCCATGAAACCTTTAAAACTACTTCGCCACTGGAGACCAAGCACCCTGCGTTAAAAGATAGGCCTTTGGAGTTTTTCAAAAGAAAAAAAAAAACAAAACGTGAACATGAAGAACAGAAGCAATTATTGAAGGCCACTACTGTATCAAATGTGTCTGCACTGATTCTTAGTGGCTAACCACATTGATAAAGCTAAGAATCCCTTTACTATTGATGAAGAGTTGATCCTGCTCGCTGCTAAGGACATTTGCTGTGAACTTTTAGGAGAGGCTGCAGTTCGAAAGGTTGTGCATGTTTCTCTTTCGGCTAGCACCATAACTAGATGAATTGATGAAATAGCAGAGGACATTGAGGCATGATTGTTAGAGGGGATTAATGGATCATTGTGGTACACAGTCCAAGTTGATGAGTCTGCCAGTGTTGACAACAAGGCAATGATGCTTGTTTTTGTGCGGCATATTTTTCAGGAGGATGAGAATGAGGATATGTTATGTGCACTTTTGTTACCAACCAACACCACAGCTGCAGAACTGTTCAAGTCTTTGAAAACTGAATTGGTCATTTTGTGTCAGTATATGCACAGCCAGAGCAGCTGCCACGACTGGATGGATTTCTGGTTTCTCAACTTGGGTCAAGAAGGTCGCTTCTAAATGTGAGTCTACACACTGTGTAATCCGTGGAGAAATTCTGGTTAGCTAAAAAATGTCACCTGAACTAAAGAATGGTTTGCAGGATGTGATTAAAAGTTTCAACCACATTAAAGTACATGCCTTTATCTCATGTCTGTTAACACAACTCTGTGAGGAGATGGATGCAGAGCACACACGTCTTCTCTTATACACAGAAGTGGGATGGTCTTCTGAAGGTAGATCACCTGCCAAGAGTGTGGTATGAGTTATGAGTTTTGAGTTATGAGAGCCGCCTCAGAGATTTCTTTTAGAAAAACAGTCACCACTGGCAGCACGTTTAAGTGACACAGAATGGGTTGCAAAACCTGTTTATGTGAAGTATTCAACCTGCCCAATGAACACAATCTGTCACTTCGAGGAAGAACGACAACTGTTTTCAAGCTGGCAGATAAAGTGGCTACATTCAGAGCCAAACTGGAATTATGAGGGCGACATGGGGAGAACATGGGGATTTTTGATATGTTTCAAACATTTGCAGAGATTTTGAAAGAGACTGAACCAGGGCCTTCTTTCTCCCAGATGGTGCATGATCACCTATCTCAGCTTTCAAAAAAGTTTGAGCATTACCTCCCAACAACAACAGACCCTTGAACTGTTAAGGAATGGAACTGCAACCCATTTGTGACTAAGCCAGGTGAATCAACTTTGTCCATGCTAGAAGAGGATTAATCGCTTGAGATCACAAATGACAGTGGCCTTAAAAGTGTGTTTGAGACAACTTCAAATCTCCATACCTTCTAGATTAAAGTCAAGGCACAATGTCCTGAGATTGCCACAAAAGCACTGAAAAGCCTGCTTCCATTTCCAATATCCTATCTTTGTGAAGCAGAGTTTCCTGCAGTGGCAGCAACCAAAACAAGATTATGGAATAGACTGGACATAAGCAACATGCTTCAGGTGTGACTGTCTCTCATCACTCCTAGATGGAACCATCTAATTGCAGGAAAATAAGCCCAGGAATCCCACTGACTCTGCATTATGGTGAATTGTATAATTATTTCATTATATATTACAATGTAATAATAATAGAAATGAAGTGCACAACAAATGTAATGTTCTTGAATCATCCTGAAGCCATTCCCCCCCATTCCACCGGTCCATGGAAAAATTGTCTTCCATAAAACTGATCCCTGGTGCCAAAAAGGTTGCGGATGGCTATTGTAGAGTATGACAGTATTTCCTTCATTTCTGAAGAAACAAAGACTGAACAACATTCCACTGTATGTGTATAACAAATTTTCTTTACTTATTCATTCATCAAAGTCCATTTAGGGTGCCTCCACCTCTTGGCTATTGGTAATAATGCTGCAATGAACATGGAGTACAAAGTCTCTTTGAAATTCTGTTTGTATTTTTTTTATTTCAGTATATTATGGGGGTACAAATGTTTAGGTTACATATATTGCGCTTCCCCCCTCATCCTCCCTCCCACAGTCAGAGCTTCAAGTGTGTCCATCCCCCAGGTGGTACACACCGCACTCATTATGTATGTATATACCCATCCCTCCTCCCCCTCCCATCTGCTTGATGCCCGATAAATGTTATTCCTATATGTGCACTTAGGTGTTGATCAGTTAAATCAATTTGATGGTGAGTACATGTGCTGCTTATTTTTCCATTCTTGGGATATTTTACTTAGTAGAATGGGTTCCAGTTCTATCAAGGAAAATACAAGAGGTGAAATATCACCATTGTTTCTTTCTTTTTTTTTTTTTTTTTTTTTGAGACAGAGTCTCACTTTATTGCCCAGGCTAGAGTGAGTGCCATGGCGTCAGCCTAGCTCACAGCAACCTCAAACTCCTGGGCTCAAGCAATCCTGCTGCCTCAGCCTCCCAAGTAGCTGGGACTACAGGCATGTGCCACCATGCCCGGCTAATTTTTTCTATATATATATTAGTTGGCCAATTAATTTCTTTCTATTTATAGTAGAGATGGGGTCTCGATCTTGCTCAGGCTGGTCTCGAACTCCTGAGCTCAAACGATCCGCCCACCTCGGCCTCCCAGAGAGCTAGGATTACAGGCGTGAGCCAC